>JABSTR010002179.1:0-92341 GCA_013339765.2 Haemaphysalis longicornis
AATGCAGTGGAGCAGCGCGCCTCTCTCCGTGACTGCTTGCCGCAGCGCACTCATCGGTGCACCCAATGCATTCGCATTTCCGCACGATCCCCTTCGGGGAGGGGGGGGGGAGTTTTTGATCTAATTGTTTTGTGCTTGGTGCCGCTTCGCCATGGGGAGGAACGCCAGCTACACTGCCGCTTTCAAATTGAAAAGCGAAAGAGTACGCGATCGAACACGGCAACCGTGCCGCAGGCAGGCACTTATCGGCGTCACCGACTTCAACGTGCGTTACTGGAGCACATACGACGACGAGATAGGGCGCGCGCCAGGAAAGCAAAGGCGGCAATTTCATGATCGCTGATCGAAGGGAGACTTGTGTTACGTTGTAAATAATAAAATAAAAAAGAAATGCCTGCCTGTTGGCAACACTGAGCTTACCTATAACAAAAAAACGACCGCTACATTTAGCGGGATTGGCATAAGGCAGATTGGCAACACTGTGCGCCGAATTTTAAATGGAGAGCATTTCTTAGCCTCGCCTGTTCCTGCGTCGGACGGTGTTAACAGTTTCGCGTCCGCAGCAGGTGCGCCTCTTCTTCCCTCCTCTCTCTCAACAGCAGCTGGCGCGCGCATGCGTCGTAGTCAGCCCGTTCGCTCCATCGCGGTCTCGGCGTAACAGGTGCGTGATGCAGCGCGGTGGGGCGTGGAAGGGCGCGCGCTGCTTGCGCATGGCGCTCTCCCCCCCCGTACTGCTCTCCCTCTACTGCGCGCGCTGCAAATATGGCTAGCGGTCGCTCGTGTTTCAGTCACTGCGTTGCTCCTTCCTTCCTTGGTTGACGCTCGTGCCCACGTTTACTCGTGTCTGCTACTCCAGCATCACGGAAGAAGCGATGGAAGCAACACTGCCTTCAATCAGTACTGAGGCCCCAATGCTCTGCATTTACTCGTGTTCCCCTCGCGGGAAGGCGCGGGAATTTTTTTTTCTCGCATAATTCTCGCACCCCTAACTTTGCATTGACTTTTCCGGAAAAAAAGTGCGAGGATTATGCGAGTAAATACGGTAGTAGTTTTACAGGACAATGGTCACTGTCATAGGGGTTGTTAATTACGTTCCATTCAAGCGTAAGCAGCAAGATTACGGAGCCAGTTGTAAGGTCTATTGCTGAATAAGAGTGGTTCGGGATGTTGTAATATGTGGGGTTTCTTATTAAATATGCAACATCTGGACGACGTGACAAACTCTTCTAAGAGCCACCCTTGAGCATCGCTCGCACAGATCCCCAGATGGGGTTGTGAGCTTTAAAATTGCCACTTATGATGTATGATGTATGAGGTTTTCAAATTTGAAATTGGAGAAGTGATAGTCAGGCGGAATGTAAAGGGAGCACACTGTTACTAGTTTGCCGAAAATTATGGCTCTAACAGCTACAGCTTCTAGGGGCATCTGTAGCTGAAGGTACTGACAAGCCACAGATTTTTGTAGTATTATTGCCACACCACAAGATGGCTGGGTGAAGTTTTGTCCGTCCTTACGGAAGACAACGTACTGTGTTAAAAAGTTTGTCTGATGGGCGTAGGTGTGTTTCTTGGAGGCACAATACTTTTGGTTTGTGATTGGAGAGTATGTCAAATATTATTAAGATTGTATAGCAACCCCCTAAATTCTAGGGCATAACATTTTCAGCAGCCATGAGAAGCAGCAACAAAAAAGAAGCACCGGTTTTTTTTTTTTTGTGTGTGATATTTCTTAGTAGGAGTGTTTTGGGAGCCCTTCAACAGGTATGTTAGGTTTCAGAGCCAGTTCTGGGTGCAATGATGTTACGGGGCTTTGCTTTGGTCGGTTTATCCTGACCAGTGGCACTGCAGCACTCTTGTGATGTCTCAGGAGTAGACGTACATGGTGAGACATCCATGGCCTCATTCGCAGTTTCTGAGGGTGCGATAGTTTTGTGGGGAGAAGAGTTTGTGCTAGAGGCCGTAGCCTCAGCACTGGGCACAGCTGCAACAGCAGTCGCCTCAGGGGCAGGTACTGCTGTTGCACAGGTGCATGGGACGAAGCCAGGTCAACATCGCTGACCTGGACACAAGTCGTGCTGGCCACCTTTGACCCAGCACTAGGTCAAAGTGCAGCAACAGAAGCCATGGTAGCGACTTTTGCTGAGTGGGGGGCTGTGATGGGACCAGGTCAGCCTCGCTGCACTAAGTGCCCGCACCTACCAAAATAAGGAGTCGAGATTTCTTTGCGTAGCCTCTGATCGCCGGCACTGGCTGCGAACGTGTGATGATAGGGTGCGACTATCTATACGCACGTGTCTTCCACATAAAACTAGTTGGACGTTAGCGCCGAACGTGTGATGATAGGGTGCGACTATTTACACGCACGTGTCTTCCACATAAAACTAGTTGGAAGTTAGCGCCGTGCAGTGTCCCTTCTCTCTGTAGTGTTGTTTGTATGGGCTATAAATATTTCAGGACTGCAACACCAACTTGCCCAGAAAGCTGCACTTTTGGGGAGTATAGGGAGAGAAGGATCATTGTTACAGGGCCAGGTAATTGTAGGTTCCACATGTGAGCCGCCTGTCCAGGAGGCGCTTCTGCGCTAGCCGCTGCATGCGATTCCCTGATGCCCAGCTATGGTAAGGCGTGACAGAAAAGTAGGTTTCGTTCTGCCTGCAGCGAGTGGGGCTCTGATGTGTGTGCATAGATTGTCTTATGACAACTGTATGACATGACTTATGGCTGACTGTACATATTGTAAATAAATGTTGCTTGAACTCACAGCCGCCTCGACAGCTTCATCGCTCCGCTGAGCGCAGCACTGGTATAGCAAGCTGAGCAAGGCACCTTCGCAGCAAGGCCCTAGAGATAAGAGAGTTCTACCTTTTTCAAATGGCAGGAACATGGCTTCTTGGATTGCTTATTGTAGTTGATTGCGGTGTTCATACGGCCCATGGAGCGCAACTGTGGAAAACATGCCTGAGAGAGTTAAAGGGGCCCTGAAAGGGATTTTTTCAGGTAAATCAATCTCCTAGTAATCACTTCCTTCAAGAATTTTGTTTAAGCGATGAGTATTGGTGGAGTTATTTGCAAATCAAAACATCGCATTTTCGTCCGTGCCGCGATTCCCCCTCGTTACGTCCACCTCCTCACACCGCGCGAGCGTGGCTGCCCATGATGCCTCGCTTTTCGGTGACGTTTGCAAGAATATGCGGTTGCGCGCGTCGTCTGTTTCGATGTTTTTGGAACGGGGCCGTCTGACTTCCGGCGTTCCGTTTGGGCGTTTTTTTTTTAAATTTTATGAATCCTACACTTCGCTCACGACTGGAAAAGCTGATGGAAGGAACGGAATGGGATATTACGCCTCCGCACCACGCAGAAAGATCACGCGGAACAGAGAACGACCCTGCCACCGCGCGTTCGCGGTGATGGCGTGTCTTGGTACACATTGGAGCCTAAAATATGTGAGCAAATAACGAAAAAAATCGCCTCAAAATTTGGTAGAGTGAGCACGTACATGCGTTATAAGAACCGACGTAGGTTTATGTATTGCATTATTGGCCTCTCGCTCGCGCCAATCTCGAGCTTGGTCATGTTGTGGTGACGCCCTATGCAGGCGCGTACACAGGTAGCTGTAGTATTCCATTCCGTTATTCTATCGGTTGTATATAATTTATAACCATAACAAAAAAGCAGCCGAAGGTTGCACGGTACGGCGCAGGGACTTTTTTCAGAGTGCGCCGTGCACTCCATTTACCCCTTCCCCCTTACTTTCCGGGAAACTTCTTCGGACCCTGTGTTTATCAACTACTGGACAAGTACACCGTCACAGATACTACGAGCGTTCTCGGAAGAGTACTGCGAGTTTTGGGGGCCGTGCGCGCTACCCCTTTGACTATGCAGATGAAAGCACAAAACAATTATTCCACTCTCGCTTTTTACCCTGATGGCCTGGAGCCCCTTTTCTCTCTATAAAGGCTGTTCGTCCATTTTTTACGTGCTTAGTGCTGCCGATTGACATATGTGGATTGTTTGGTTGCTGAATGAGTCGGTCGTCTCTCGCGTGAGTACCAAACCGTTTCTACATTTCCTACATTGAGAATTTCTCGTCCATATAAATGTTTCGTTAGCGAATTCCTTTAGCTTTGGCCGGGTGGCTGAATCGAGCGACACATTCAGAAGACAGACAGAAGGACGGACGGATGGACGGACTGGCCAAAAGTTCCGCGTTTTGTTTCGTCACATCCACACAGAGTACAATACAAGTAACATCCAACGGGGACCAAAAGTTTCGTGTTTTGTTTCGTCACACCCACACAGAGTCCAATACAACAAGTAGCATCCAACGTGCGGGTAAAGGAGGGACAAGAAAAGCCTCGCTGAGGCTGCTTAGAAATTTATAGACATCCTTATGTTCCTTGCCCATAACCCACAGAATTTGGAATATGTATTCAAAACAACCGTGTATAATAATATTTTTTTTATCAAAGCTCTCGGTGTACACAGGTGCCTCCCGACATGGAGGCTACCCCCAAAACCAACCTCCTTGCCTGCGCCACACTCAAGACACAATTACATGACGGCAGCACAAGAGGCAGCCATCGTCTTGGCTCTAACTCAATCAAGGGTTCGGAAGGCAGTCACCGATTCCCAACAAGCCTACCGTAATTGCCAGTCGGGGTGGGTGTCCCGAGCTGCCCTGCGTGTTTTAAAAGGTCACCCAAAGGTCACTCACTAATCGGTCCCATCCTGCAGCTCATCTGGATGCCTGCTACGCTTCCATGGAGGGCAACGAATACGCCCACCAACAAGCCCGCTTTTACCCCCAAGGATATATGGAGCTGCACAAGGACAGTCGCCGCTTGTCACGTTCAGGAACATAACCTAGCATTATCGCCTTCAGAGACAGACCCTACCCTTGCCCTACCCTTACCCATGCAGGGAACAACAAACTACCCTACGGCTCATACTATCCGGCTCGATCCTTCCCACACCCGACGCGTCTTCACTTAATGCACGCTGAATGTAAATTTTGCTCAGAAGTAGGAACACTCCGCCACGTAATCGGTGTGTGCGACTTAATCCCTGAGCACCCTCCTCTCCTCGTCAACTACCCAACAAGAGGAATGGGATATCCTGCTGTCCAGCCCCTCTCTGCCTACCCAGCTTCAGCTGGTCGACTGAGCACAGGCGGCTCGGACTGCATATGGTCTCCGGTGAAGGAACCACTCCCCCGCGGTGGCTCAGTGACTAAGGCGTTGCGCTGCTGAGCACAAGGTCGCGGGATCAATTCCCGGCCGCGGTGGCCGCTTTTCTGATGGAGGCGAAAAGCAAAAAAAACGCCCGTGTGTGCGAGATTTCGGCGCACGTTAAAGATCCCCAGGTGGTCAAAATTAATCCGTAGCCCTCCACTACGGCACGCCTCATCGCCTGCGTTGCGTCGGCGCGTTAAACCCTACAATCAATCAATCAATCAATCAAGGGACCACTCCCCGGGGCCGCTGTCTGGACCGTTCAGAAATCTCAATAAAAGTACTTCCTCCCCCCATTACGGCAATTTCATCAGGAACTAAAGTGTGTAGCCGGGCTGCCTACATCGGGGCCACAGAGCCCGAACCGTAGGTTCCTTTTAGCAGGTGCTCAAAGAATAGCGCGCGCAGTGAAATCACACATGTCACGTGGATGCTCTGTGTAGCGAAGCGTTTGGAAACACGGAGCCAGCTATAAAATATAGTTAGCTCATGTCCGTGTTTGTCGTTTTCCTCGTCCTTTCCAGCAGCTCTTTCCGCAAATTTTACGCTGCAGTTTGACGCAGGAATTATCAAACGGTGCAAGTTTTACTCAACCCTAATTTTTGCGAAGAGATCTAGACGCTGGTATCAATATTTTGTAGATGCCGCCATACCATTATTAGAATGAATTAGAACTCTCGCCTGGTTCAAACGGGCCCGATAAAGTGAGGCAAAAATGGTGTCAAACCATAGGGGCGCTGCGATTCGCTCCCCAAATAAATACCTGGCTTCGAGTCACGGTGACGGTACATTACTTTCCTTCAAAATTTAGTCTCCTAAAGCGGGCACATTAGCTTCAATACATCTCCCAATCCTGGCCAATCCCCCAAGTGGGTATGCGCCACGAAAAAAGGGAACAACAACAACTTTCTCTTTATTCTTTTATGACGTTTAGCATTTTTAAACCATATTATTTCATAGCTGTCATCGCAAACAACACAAAGGGGCGCTCCGAGCGCGCAGTGCACGCCTCGCACGCGCAGTCGCTGTTCGTGCCACGACACCCAGCGCGAGACAGAACCAGCAGCTAGTCAGCCGCAATCAAGACCGAATCTTGCGTGATACTGCGCCGATGTAGAGGCTTTATCCGACCGGTGCACGACGTGCCACCCACGTCGAAGCGGATGGGCTGCTCGAGCAACGTTGCGGGGAAATTCCTGAAGAGGCGAGTGCAGCCGAACTCGCTCCAGGAGCTGACCGACCACTTGTCCAGTCTGCCTCCTCGCATGAGGACAAAGGGCGGCAACCCCGCCGAGTCCCTCACGGAGTTTCTGCGGCAGTCCCACAAAGTGTTTGTCGTAGGCCAACAGGGCAAGGTGTACGTGTGGCGCAGAAAACGCAGGGCGACTTCGACGCTCAACGGCACAGGCTTCATGGCCGCCACGTCGCACAGCTGCACGGACGAGGATGAAGTCACCTGCCTGGCCAACGTCACGGGCAAAATATACCGAATATTCAGCGTCTACGGTTTCATCCCCGTCAAGTATCCCATCCAGTACGAGCGCTTATTTCGACGTGAAGGTCTTTGAGAATGCCCAGCACAGGAGACTGCGATCCTCAGGGCTGCGGGTGGGCGACTGCGTCACCCTCGACGCCAAGGTGGGGGAGTGCAAAGCTCGCTTCCGAGCCAGCCGGGTCACCCGTGACCACGCCTCCGTCGTCGCCTGGTCCCTCACCCCACGGCGACAATGACGGAGGACAGCGCAACACCGTAACGCGCACTGTCAAGCAGTACGGTGTGGTAGAAATGGTCAAACCCAGCTATGGCTTCATAAAATTTGACCGCAATCACAGGGACCGGGCCATCTTCCATGCGGACACCGTGGACAAGCCACTCGGCCCGTCGATCAACAATCTCGCAGACGTGTTCACAGTTGGAGATAAGGTCCGCATTAACGCCAAGCGCATCAAGACGAAGTCCGGCAAGGTCAGGTGTGAGGCCACAGCAGTGCGCCTCTGCCGCAGCGACAACCGCAGTTGTGCCGGCGACTCTGCAGGTCAGCCGAGCGTCAACGAGGTTTTCATGCCTGATGAAGAATGCGAGGGCCGAAAAGCTGACCTTGAGAAGCCTCCTGCTGGATGCGCAGAATGGGATGCAATCTCAGTTAACGCGGACCCCAGCATATCCGCGGTAAAGGAAAAGGGGTGTGCGAGACACGTTGTCGGAGTGGGAAGGCACGCGGAAGTTGGCCGGGGAGCAGGGGATTTCCTTCTAACACCCGTGACCGAGTCGGTCGGTACGGTAAAGTTCGGATCCCGCCGTGGCCTTACGGCTACTTGCGGCCGTCGACGTCACGTACCGCGACATGAAGGTAATCGACAACCTTTTCTGGGAAGTGGCGGTGGCCAGGAAGTACGCTTCGATGCCGTACATGCGCAAGACGAGAAATGGATCGCTACGCTGGATCGGCAGAGGCTTCAGAAACCACCTGCCGGCGATTGCGAGAACATTTTTAACAGAATCCAAAACAAGATCCTTGGGAGGGGGACATCATTGCCAAAAGCCGAACCGAGACCAAACGGTGACTTTAGCGGAGAAAAAAGCGCCCAAAATGTTGGCCCTGGATCTCCACCTTGCCTGCTTTCCATCTCCATTTACAAAGGTGCGAAGGGGACCATCGTAAGACCAGGTGAGTGCTCCCGGTACTTGCGAGGTTCGGGAGCGCACAGCCACGAGAAAGATCGAGTTCACGAGCGGTGTTATCTAAAGAACGGCACATGTCAAGGACAACCTCAACGAAGGCTTCGTGAAGGGCGACACGTGTTCCTCTACTACATGGTTGGCGCCAAAAAAATGAGGGAAGAAATGCGCTGCGACCTCGTCTGGCAGGGCAGGAGACCAAAAGGTGTCTGGCAGATGAGTGCTGAAGAATTTGGGCTCTGGCTTCAGATTTACATGCAGGACGCAGAGAATTTCGCTCTGCTTTGAAGACCTCGAGACAGAGCTGGGAAGAGCTGGTGAGGCGTCCCGTGGTTTGTTCCGTGTACCCTCGGACAATGAACAGCCAGTGGACATGGTTCGCAGTATGGAAAGTGAAGCGAGCAGCTCGGCCTCCATGGCTGGCCTTCTTGCCACTCTACCAACGCTAGCGAGCCCTCCTGCCCACAGGCGGTCTCCTGAAGCACACAAGGAGCCGTCAGCATGTGGCGGTACTCCGGAGCTGTCGTTCCCGTCTGCTGGTGCAGACGACCATGTGCTCCTTCGGCTGGCCAGAATGGGGGCGGCGGAGCTCGTAGCGCAGAAGGAGAGTCTGCGAGTGCTCTGCAGACCGTTGACGAATGATCATCTTCCGGGCAAGACAGCAAGCTTCTTGTCTCTGCCTTCGTGAACGCCAGCACACAGACCGCCTCGACAGGAGAAATCAAGTCGAAGGAACTGTTTAACTGATGGCCATGGAGGCTTCTTACTGGACAACGTGGCGCGATTTCAGACTGCTCCTGTCATTTCTTTTTTTTTTTTTTTTGCACTGTGTTTGTTTGACAGAAATGCTATTCAGAAAGCGGTTATAAAGAAGGGGCTGGTCTTAAAAAACGCGAAGTGATATCTGATATCTAATAAGCCCTGTAATTTCAGTTTGGACTAGATTCTGCAGGCTCCCTGCGTCATAAGAATGTTTCGATGAAGCCTTGAGTCGCGGACGCGGATTACTCTATAAGCCCGTCTCCGCGCTGCTCGTGGAGGATACATGTAGTAGATGATGAATGTTTGCCGGCGCTCATGTCAGGACAAACGATCGACCCAGCATTAAACTTTTTGTCGTGTGCGTATCCCCGAGTATAATTTTCCATTTCCCATGTAGAATGTTCGTGAAATTTATGCCACACTGGCTTGTCAATGGTAGTGATGAATATCTCACGTACGATATTGGCAAGCGTAACTGGCACGCTGTTAGGTGTGAGTGCTGCATTAGATTATGTAAGCACACAAAATTGATTTACATCATTGTGTATGCCGTAGCATGACCATCTGAGGAAATGCTGCTTACAGGCACACTGTTAGTAAATTTTAGGGCAGTGGAATTACAATCAGCTCCATGCATATGCGGTTTCTCGACGTCGGCCCGTGACACACAGCTGGCGCTTGTTCAGACCGAATTAACCACTCTGAGATCGTGTCAGAAATATTTACTCTCATAAATGCAGCACATTTGCGAACAGAGTGACTGCTCCACATAAATATGTATTTCGAACGCATACAAACGGTAAATCTCGGTCGTGAGCGTGCCGCAAAAACAGCGGCGAGAGTGAGGAGCGTGCCGGAGTCTCCCGCGGCTGCTTTCTAAACGGGCTGCTAGGTGGATTTCAGTGGCGCCCCTACTCAGGCCCCTGCCTTAGGCCCCCGCTGGTAGTGCTCGAGGCGTATTTTTTGGAGCTCATGGCAGGACCATATCATGTGGTGTAGGCTCTGCTGTTGCACATTGTGTAGAGGTTTGAGTAAAGGTCTGGGTAACAGCGGTTGAGGGAAATGGCTTGGAAAAGTGTCTGAAACCGTCGTCACGTGACTGCCTCTTTCCTGGAAAGGGTGTGGTGTGGCAGCGGATATTTGCATCTGGATAACCTGTAGTGATTTATTATATCCCTGTATGTGACTAGCCTGTCTTTGTGAGATCTAATAATGTGTACTTGTTCTTGGCTTTCCTGTGCGGTCTGATGTGGGGATGATGGCGGTTGTGGTGGCGTCGTAGGTAACACAGTTCCGTTGTCCAGAGCTCGAGCGGTTGCGGGGGCCAGTTCATTCCCCTGTGGACCGCAGTGAGCCGGAGTCCATATCAACAATTTTAAGTGCGAATGCACTTCATAAGCGACCCTGAACCTGCGTCCACCGGCGATGTCCGCGCACGTGGAGATGGGCGCGCGCAGCCTGGCTGCTGACATGGCACATACCCACGTGGGGGATTGGCCAGGAATCTCCTCGTCTTCCTTGGCAACGGGGGGAGATGGGCGCGCGCTGCCTGGCCGCTGACATGGCACATACCCACGTGTGGGGGATTGGCCAGGAATCTCCTCGTCTTCCTTGGCAGTGGGGGGAGATGGGCGCGCGCTGCCTGGCCGCTGACATGGCACATACCCACGTGGGGGATTGGCCAAGAATCGGGCGTGAGAAGGGCTAATGCACCTGCTTAAAGGAGTACTGACACGAAATTTCAAAGCTGAGATCCGCTCTAGAGATCAAGTACAACGACAACACAAATAGGTGTCTGTGAATAAATGCATCTTCTTTCTTTCTTTGTAGTTGTGTGTGTGTGTGTGATCTCTCTTTTGCGAACATTACCGAACCGCGCAAATTCAATTCGTGCATTCGCACTTTCACATTCTTCCCCTCGGGGAAATGAGGGGAATTTTTAAATGCAGAGCATTTCAGTAACTCACGATGTCACCCGCGTTGTCCCGTCATAGTCCGCACCGTCGTTGTCCGCACCCCTCCCCCTACACTATATAAAAGAAAATACTATCCGGCGCCAGGTTTCGATCCCTCGACCCTGCGGGCGGAACGCAATGTACATGGTGCTCTACCCACTGCGCCACAGAGCCGACACAGAATGAGACGCTATGAATGCGCCTTATATCGTTGACTCATTCAAATTACTGCTGTTGCCACAAGTGCAACAACATTAACGTAACGCAAACTACTTAACGTCGTGCGCCCCCGGAAATGCTCTGCATTTGCGAGGGGGATGTTTGACGCTACCTCTTTTCTATAAAATGAAGCTACTTAATTGCTTAGCAATCTTTCTGAAGCGCCACCTCGTGCAACTACATGGCTCGCTGTCCGATGCTTAAGTTGCAAGGGCTTCTAATCCTGCGATTTCCGCAGGTAGCTTTTTACTGAATAAATATTTCCACTGAATAAGGTTTAGCGCAGGCACTTTGTACTCCGCAATAACACAATAGAGGAATGTTGAAGCATTCAGGGACGATGTATCCGTCAAGAATCGGCGATGTGAATGCTTCGGCATTTGGTCGGCGTTTAACTCAGAGAACTAGCCTTTCCTAAAACCTCCCATCAGCGCATTTTCTTAGGTCGGTGATCAAACGAAAAGAATCCAGTTGAGTGAAGAGTACTATCAAACAAGCTAGCAGGAGGCTGCAGGAACAAGTGGATGCTCCACTTATTTTAGCGCAGGATAACATAACCGCACTTGGCTGCACTGGCAGCAAACAAATTATTTCTTTGGTTAGTAGTCTTCTCTAACGGTGGGAGATCCTACCTTTCGTGGAGTTAAGTATGGCGGACTTCCAGTTGCTTATGATTGTGGTTTCTCAGGTAGAATTTAAAGCAAGGGCTATGGCATTTCCTCGCCCTGAGTGGGATCGTTGGCCGGCGTGGATTCTGACGCCATGCTGACTCCGTCATAGCTGACGACTGCAATTGCCACAGCGTTGAGACAAGAGCCGCCGTCGTGGTAGTCGGCAGCGCCAACGTAGACAATCTCCCGTGGCTCACAATGGTTTCGGAAACGTTTGTCAAGGGCTCGTGCTCTAGCTTGTCTCCTTTCCACGTGTAGCTCTTAGTGCATATTTCTTGGTAATGGCGGGATGCGAATCTATTTTCGCCATTCGAGTGGGAGGTCAACTTCATTTGGGAGGGAACTTCCCTTTCGGATTCCTATAGTGACTGCAGAATGTGTCTGAGCTTATATTTTCTACTAGCTTTGCGGTTCGCACACGAATGGGCAGTTTGCAACTCTGGGGAACGAATTGCTGCCTAAGCGAACGGCCCAAGTTCCGAAGCATTCTAAGCCGAAATACGGATTACATTAGCGCTATGCGAGTTGTATAAACTTCATGGACCTTACTACGTTTATTACAGTAGAAACTAACAGAGCAGAGCGGCATTCATTACAGCACGCATGTTGTCGGGTCGCACGCAGTTTTCGCTTCTCGGTCGCTTCCCGACGACCGTTCGGCCGATTGGTATTATCGGCGTCTTCGGTAAGCGAGCCAGTCACACCACGCGGACTTTCGATCGGCCGACCTGTTCGTGTCGCCGTCGGCGTCGTATGACGCTCTGCGAACTCGGAAGTCGGTGTCGCCGTCGTGTCGTCGTCGGGTCGGCCTAGCCACCGCGCCTTAACGAGAAGTGTGGTAATAGAGTAAAAAGATAAATATGCGATGAACACGATAGCGTTAAGCGTGCTGCAGGAAGCGCTAATTAAGCAAAGGCGCCGCCGCGACGCGTCGATGCTGAGCAGACAACGCTGCTCTTCACCGGAAGTGCGAGAAAAATCCGTTCAACTGCAAAATTTCTGCTGTGTGGCGCGCATGGGGAATCGATGACGTACACACGGGAACATGGCGGAACCCAAAAACACGCAGGAGAGGGTGTAAACGCGGCAACGAACTGTGCAACGAAATTGTGAGCTTTCCGTGCACGTAAAAAAGTTATACATGGCACAGATGACGTTGACCACCAAACCTAACGATTGCGCTAGTTCATTTAGTGTGCTCAAAAGCCTTTCAGGGCCCCTTCAAGTGGGCACGTTTCCACAAACCCTACAGTAATGAATAGAGTCCGTGATAGTGCAGCATTCGTCGGGGTAGGCTGGCGACACATTGGACGGGGAGCTGAAGTGCTGGTTGTTGGATGTGATTGACCCGCAATTGAAGGTGGCCACACATGCTCAATTTCGTGTAAAAGAGCATCCAAATGCAATTTAGTCATTTATTTTGGTTTTGCGGGCGCCGGCCCAAGAGACTGATTGGTTTGACAGGGCCGGTTGCTGGCCGAGTCCAAGCTAGAAATGCCTGCTTGAGAGAAAGAACTATGGGCACATCACAGTTGTACCATTTGTGTGAGAATATTGTCGTTGGCTTTTCATGTCATGGTTTGATTTGATTGATTGATTGTAGGGTTTAACGCGCCGACGCAACGCAGACGATGAGGCGCGCCGTAGTGGAGGGTTCCGGATTAATTTTGACCTCCTGGGGATCTTTAACGTGCGCCGAAATTTCGAATACACGGGCATTTTTGCTTTTCGCCTCCAAGAAAAGCGGCCGCCGCGGCCGGGACTCGAACCCGCGTCTTCGCGCTCAGCAGCACAACGCCATAGCCGCTGAGCCACCACGGCGGGTCCTTTGAGTTAGTGGTCTTCCCTATATTCTGCACTGTCTCTCGGTAGCCACTCTGTCACCGAATGGTTCACCTGTTGTCAGGTATCCGTAATGCATATCCGGCCCAAGTCAATTACGTTCGTTTAGTTTGTGTTATGATGTATTTCATTCGAGTTTGCTCCCTGATTCAAGAAGCTCGTTTCCTGCTCTCAAGCGTTACTCCTACCCCTCTTTCCATAGCTCGTTGGGTTGGCTTAAGTTTTCCTTCGTGGACAAGTTTCTGCCCTATAAGACATCACCGGTGGTATGCATTAACCGTATACCCATAGGCGTGCGCAGAGTTCTCAATTTGGGGGGGTAAAGTCTTACCGCTGCGCCCCCCCCCCCCCCCCCCCCCCCCCAGAGCAACTCCCGACCTCTTCTCACTGAAGGCCTTGCGGTGCGAACGCAGTGCAAAGAGGGATGGTTATAAAATTTTATTATTTCAATGTGATGGAATTGCAACACACACAAAATATTTCTGAGCAGAAATTTTACTTTCATGTGTTACAATCGGCAAGGCATGGTTCAAATTTGGCGCCCCCTTCAGATGATTAGGGGGGGCGGCCGCCCCCCCTGCCCCCCCTGTGCGCACGCCTATGCGTATACCATTGTTTTCATTGACAGAGGTCGCCTCTAAGGTTCATTATTTGAGAGTGCTTGCCGCATGGCCCCAGCTATAACATTACATCCAATAAAGGTGTTTCATTCTACATGTCTAAATATATCCCTCCAGATAGGCCGGCGACTGAGCGGCTGAGAAAAAAATGAATTTGACAACCAGCAGCGCCTTTTAGTTACGTATATTTTTCTAGATGCTTTATACACGCCCGCTCGAAAGAGTCCTTGCGGGCGTGCACGTACTCTTGCTCCATCGGCTCGCTTCTCACCTCGAGCAAAGCGGAACAGGACAAGCTCGACGTGCTCATACTCAGGATTACCTATGGGCGCATCCACAGGCAAGTTGCTCCGTATGCCGGGACAACACAACAGACAGGAGGAACTTATAAAGGACCATTTGTCAAATCAAAGGGCATAGCTCAAATGAAAGGACCGCAATGTGATCCAGGAATCTGCAATATTTCACCCGATCACTCGAAATATGCACCTAAAGGACCGTCAGGGCCACAGAGAAACCCACGATAACGGCTAAAGAGCCATGGTGGCCGTGGTCACGGACAAGTGTGAACACCAGCCCAGTGTTTCTATTCCAGGAGCCACGACTAAAGAAACGGAATAACTAGTCGCAGCTTTCGCCCTCGCACAAATCGTAACAACGACCATTTGTCAAGCGGGATTCACACGACGGAGAAACCCTCTCACGGAGGCGGACGGATATGTGACGTCAACACCACGTGACCGGATTTTCCATCTTGGTGGCGCATCCACACGTGCGGAGCTGCGCGGAGTGACTAGCAGACGACAGCGCGGAGGAAGCGAGGGCAAGGCTCGCTTCCTCCGCGCGAGCCTCGCCCTCGTCCCCACTGCTCTCTGCGCATGCGCCGCGTTGCTATGGCAACGGAGGCGCGTCGCCTGCGTCCAACGTTTTTCGTCCCGACTGAGGTCCCAAATAGTGGGGTGCTCTTCTATTAACGAGAACAAATAAAACAATGCGTTGTCGTTCATTGTGCGCTTGTGGAGACACCCGCAGCGATATCCCAAGCGGCGCCCGCACCTGTCACTTCGCCAACGTGGAGACCACACCGCGTCGGAAAAACCGCCCGCTTCTACCTGCTACGACATAAAACCACGTGACCGCAATGAGCACGCGTTGCCAGACTCCGTGCCGCCCTATGTGCCAAAAACTGGTTCCATTCCCTACGGAGGGCCGCCGCCGCCGAGCGAAAACATGCGGTGGCATTTTCTTTCCCGGAGCATCCGCGGGCGATCCCCACCGAGGGGCGGAGCCTAAAACCGCTCACGTGAGCGGCTCCCGCGGGCCAAAAAGAGAGGGGTTCTCAGTCGTGTGAATCCCGCTTCAACGGACTCAGTAGAGGCACCCCGTAGCTTCATGTCGAAATGGGTGCCACCCGTGACGCTACACACCCTACAAAGCAAAACGCTGGACATGAAGGTTTGCAGTTGTGTGGACCCTGGCCCACTTCTCCACAAGTGGCAGCGAACAGGCCCAATCTCACGGCCTGCAGGCCTTGCCCGCCAGGCCGTGGAGGAGGCACCAGAAGCCACACCGCCCACGACCTCCCAAGAAATTACACATCACTACATGCTCACTAGAACAACACTCACTGCACCACACCCAGATCTCACGAAGAAGTGAGGAACCACATTAAAGGGTCCCTGCAACACTTGTTATCGACTACTATATTCGGGAACAAGTTAAGAACGGCACCAGCTCATGTACGGTATCACTCCGCCTAAGCGACGGACCCGGATGTCAACGGGCGCGCGCGTTTTGAAAGGAGACTGCCACGAATGCGTGATATCGTCTGCCTTTTCTCACGTAGTTTGTTTGCCGTCGCTGCAGTAGTTTATTGGCATATTAGGTCAAAAAATATACAAAAACGGCTCGTGCCATGTTCAAAATATTCCCAGTAACGCGCTACTTGTGCTGCGCGGAGTGACATCCGGCTGCGGTGATGAGGCACAGCGGCAGCTTCGGTGCCGTTCTTAAGTTGTAACCGAGTATAGTAATGTATTTTGGGATAAAGTCTATTGTCCCAGAAATCTCCTCCCGCAAGAATTATGAAAATCCGTTCACAGTTAACGAAACTACGCGCGATGAGAAATCGCGCATAATCGTTCCCTCTCACCACTCACCTCCAGAATACCGGTATTCTGGAAGTCGTGGGTTCGGATCTCGCCCGGCGGGCATTTTTTCACCACTTTCTTTCTGACTCAAAAAAATTCTTCATCTGTTTCTATGACCCACCACAACCTCCCTTTGCTTTCCGAGGTTTTCTTGACTGCCAACCCTTATTTTCTGTCTTATTTCACCGAGCCCCTCATTTCCCATTTCTGATTCGCTACATGCTTAGCGAGGGCCTCTGTTCTGGCAGTCTTGGTGCCAAGGGTAGCTTAAGAGGGTTCAACGTTGGTCGACCACTCTCGACATGTCGTAGACACTCGAGTCACAGCCCGGGGGTTAAAAAGAAGGTCCCTTCACCCCGAGTAGTCCGAGTGGCGCTGGCTACCACCCCCAAGTGCAGGAACAAAAGAAAAAAACCTTAACATAATACCCGAGAAAGTTGGTGGGAAACAAGCCCCGCCGGTAGCGGAGTGGTTATCGCACCAGACCGGTATTCTGGAGGTCGTGGGTTCGGATCCCCCCGGCGGGCATTTTTTCACCACTTTCTTCTGACTCAAAAAATTCAAAAATTCTTCATCTGTTCTATGACCCACCACAACTTCCCCTTGCTTCCGAGGTTTTCTTGACTGCCAACCCTTATATATATATATATATATATAGATATAGTATAGATATATATATTATAATATATATAGATATAGATATATATATATATATACCTATATATATATATATATATCTATTATATATATATATATATATATATATATATATATATATATATATATATATATATATATATATATATATATATATATATATATATATTGCCGCGAACCAAGCACGGGTTTGTTTATTTATTGTTTGTTTTTTATGCCCCGCCGCGCCCGGCTCTGTTATTGGGTCCCACGCGAAGCGCGTGTTCCATTCTTTATTTTTATGCCGCACGGGCTATCTCATTCAGATAAGCAGACTGTTTCGCCCTAACGTCGCTAGCCCAGAATAATCTTCTGTGATCTACAATGTTCTGGGTGTGAATCGATGGTTCCAGAACCACCCGCGCCGAAACATAAAAGCCTGCGGAGGAGACGCCGCGGCATTCCTTTCGACGACACTCGCCTGCGCAAGTCAATTTCTTGACCGCTGCTTCGTCGCCTCTGTATTATTTTGAGTTGTTAGTTGAGCACAAGTTCGCTCCAATAAACTTGCGTCGTCTTTGGCCACGTGACATCTGGTGGAGGTGCTGGGTAAATGCACCCTACGCCCTCGTCAAGCCGACAAGAAAGTCCCATTCGTGCCAGCCGCCGACAGCAAGGTCTTCAGCCGGAGTTTGGGCTCCTTCCGAATAAAGTGAAGAAAGAAGACGTCGTGACCACCGCCATGATCAACGCATGCAGGCACCATGAACAGCACTTTCCTCGTTCTTCAACAGCCCCGGGAACCACCATCGTTCCGCGGATCCCCCGGAGAAGACCCTGAGGACTGGTTGGAGAAAGTGGAGCGCGTTCGCATCTTTAACAGGTGGGATGACGAAGAAACTTTCCGCCATGTTTTCTTCTACTTAGAAGATACGGCCAGAACGTGGTTTGAAAACCATGAAAGCTCCCTAACCGACTGGACTCTCTTTACGAGGGAGTTCCTCAAAACATTCGCCACCGTGGTGCGGAAAGAACGAGCCGCCCTTTTGTTGGAAACGCACACGCAACACCTCAACGAAGGAGTCGTGATCTTCGTTGAGGAGATGAAGCAACTATTTCGCCGCGCGGACCCCGAAATGTCGGAAGAAAAGAAGTTCCGCCCAAAACCATCGCCGAATTCGTGACCGAAGCCAGCACGATCGAGAAGGCTCTCGAAATGCGTGCTAAGCAGTATGACCGCAACTTTGTTGGCGCGGCCAATGCGAACTACGTTGACAGCATGCCGATTCCGGCAGACGGCCTACGTGAGACTATCCGCGCAATAGTGAGGGAGGAGCTGCGGAAACTTCTCCCCACGCCGCCGCAGCCGCAAGTCGCTTCCCTTACCGATGGGATTAGGGAAGAAGTTCAGCAAGCCCTGGGTACATCAACAACGCCAGAAGCACCCCGCGAGCCGCAAGCCATGTCCTACGCGGCTGCTGTTCGCCGGCCTCGCCCACCTGCGCCCTACCGTCACGAAACTTCGTACCGTCGCCCCCTGTCGCCGGCCCGACCACCTGCGGTGCAACCCCCCGCCCCAAGGAAGACCGAAGTGTGGCGAACGCCCGATAATCGTCCGCTGTGCTCCCACTACGGAGAGGCCGACCACATCTACCGTCGCTGCCCCTACAAGAGGCTCGGTTTGCGAGGCTTATCCGTCGACGCACCACGCCCTTGACCCGGCCCTGGTGGAGGTGCTGGGGTATGTCACGTTTGCGTACAACACAGCGACCCCAGGAGACTACGCAGATGACACCGTTCGAGCTTGTCTACGGAAGACGGCCGACTACGATGCTCGACGCCATGCTTCCGCATGTAG
This sequence comes from Haemaphysalis longicornis, assembly GCA_013339765.2. Lineage (NCBI taxonomy): Eukaryota > Metazoa > Arthropoda > Arachnida > Ixodida > Ixodidae > Haemaphysalis > Haemaphysalis longicornis. The sequence continues at coordinate 18,625 of JABSTR010002179.1, forward strand.
AAGGCGACGACCTCAACGCAGACGTCAAAGATTACCTTCAACGTGCGGAGGAGGCCAGCCAGCTCGCTCGAGTTCGTATAACGGACCAGCAGCTGGTGGATGCCGGCCGCTACAACCTCCGACGCCGAGACGCCGAGTACCAACCAGGGGATCGTGTGTGGGTTTGGACTCCCATCCGACGACGCGGACTCAGTGAGAAGCTTCTGCGACGGTATTTCGGACCCTACCAGATTCTACGACGTGTTGGCCAATTAACCTACGAAGTGATCCCCAATGGTGATTCCGGCACATCACGACGACGCACGCGACCCGAAGTCGTCCACGTGGTTCGCCTCAAACCGTACTTCGCAAGATGACGGACTTTTTTTGTTGTTGTTTTGTTGTTGCTGTTTGTTCGGACTGTCGTTTTATTTTAGCGTCGAGTCGATGCACTCTTAGAGGGGGGGGGTGGGGTAATGCCGCGAACCAAGTACGGGTTTGTTTATTTATTGTTTGTTTTTAATGCCCCGCCGCGCCCGGCTCTGTTATCTGTGTCCCATGGGAAGGGCGTGTTCCATTCTTTATTTTTATGCCGCACGGGCTATCTCATTCAGATAAGCAGACTGTTTCGCCCTAACGTCGCTAGCCCAGAATAATCTTCTGTGATCTACAATGTTCTGGGAGTGAATCGACGGTTCTAGAAACACTCGCGCCGAAAGATAAAAGCCTGCGGAGGAGACGCCGCGACATTCCTTTAGACGACACTCGCCTGCGCAAGTAAATTTCTTGACCGCTGCTTCGTCTCCTCTGTATTCTTTTGAGTTGTTAGGGGAGCACAAGTTCGCTCCAATAAACTTGTTTCCCTTGAAGACAACTGCGTCGTCTTTGGCCACGTGACAATATATATATATATATATATATATAGAGATATATATATATATATAGATATATATATATATATATCTATATATATATATATATATATATATATATATATATATATATAGTACTTCTTTCCAGTAATTTATGGCGTTTCAGAAAATTCTCTCCCAATAGGCGCCTCCTCACAACCATACCACAGAGGCTACTGGTGGTGCAGTGACGTTGAAGCCATCCCGGTTAGAAGTGCTTATGAACAGCTGGTTGTGGAAATCCCAACTTCACCATCACGCCGGCTATCGTGACCACGATGTGATGTTTGAGAGGCCCCCACGAGGCCGTTAGCAACGGCTGAGCTGATCAAGCTGCTCGATGTGCCCACGACGCTGTGCATCCGCCTGCATTCCGATGTCTAGAATTGATGCTGCAAGATCTCCGCACCAAATTGCACGTAAATACTTATATACATTGGCTAAGTGTATCCCCCTGGACTTTTCTTATGACCTCCCGACTTTACTGGGTCCTCAACTGCAGCGTCAACTTTCTCATGGTCTCTGAAGCAACCTTATTAAGGCGAGGCCTTACATGCCTCATAAGTAAAAAAAAATGGCGAAGCTTGCACTAAGTCGCGCAGGGCTTAAACCACAGCGAAGCTGAATGATTTCTTTCTATGTAAGCACTGAAGGATACACAAAGATTTCGCTGACGTCATATCCGTCACGGAATTGACGCCAGTACAGCGGAGCAAGCGGCTTGTAAAGGGTGCACCCCTGCACACAGGGTCTTCTTGCGGGGAAGCAACCTTTAGTACTAAGGAGTACGTTATACTTGGGGTTGTTCGTTTTCAGGTTTTGTATTTTAACACGAAAGTATTTTCAGCCGGGAAACACAAACATTCCAATGACATCATATCCGTCACGGAAATGACGCGAGTACACCTTTGCCGAAGCGACACGCCAGCAGCACGTCGCTCGCCAAGCACACCCACAAGACAGCCGCCGGCCCGCAAATCATGCTCAGCTGCAGATTTCGCTGCACATTTCACTTTCGTGTTTTACCGATTCCTATGACAGAGAAATCAACCACATTGTTTTTTGCTTGAGTGGCTTTGTGCCGTTTGATAAAGTATAATTAGATTCGGAAGAGAATCCCCCGAAATAATGTGAACTTCGGCATGGGAAACTGAGCACAAATAGCCAGTAGGTCCGAGTTCTACAATGGTTGTCACACAACTGAAGTGGTCACGCCGCCGGTCACGTGGATAGAAAACTATTTATGGCAACTAATAAAAGGATGCAGTATTTTTAAAATATAGAGTTTACAGCTTCACAAAATAAAGAGCGCTTAACTCTCGAATGTTTTTAACGTGACGTCACTGCTAGTTGCGCTGCCGACCGATGATGCGCGCATGGTCGCTTGTTATGCTCCTGAAAACGAGCATTTCAAAGGCGTCTCCTAAATTGCAGAAGCAATGAATTGTGAAAATATTTCGTGTTTCTGTTCTTAAAAGGTTGTTCAAGCGGATAGTATTAAGGAAAGGCAAGTGCATTTTCTCTTTACGACCCATTTAATGGTCAAGGCGTTGCACTGCTACCTACCGCGGCGCAGGCTTGATTCCTGGCCGCAGGCGTCGTAAGGCAGCAAAATACACAACCTTGATTTGTATGATATTTCGGAGGATGTTAAAGAACTTTATGGAATAAGGGTAATTCAGCTGTAGTCCTCCTACACGGTGCGCCTTTACACTTGCTTTGGCCTTTTATAAAAAAAGAAAGGAAAAAAATGCTGCAGAAACCACTTGTATGACGCCCCCTACAAGAAGGGGCTATACTTCTCATCGTCCGTTTTCGTTGCGCATTGGTGATCCTTGGTGGCGGCAGGATGCCGTTTCCTCTCGAAGAGTTCCTCTTGTCTAAGTCTGGTTGCTCGCGGGCTTCCATATCATGAGACATGACGAGTGGCTCAAGATGGAGTTTTATATATGGTTTAAACGTTTTATAAACGGTTTTTTATGAAGCTTTATACACAATTTAGCCTAGGCACGAAGGTGAAGAAGTACGTACTGCAGCTCCTCCGTGCACGGGTGGCGCTAGTTTAGCTCCTTGCGCCGCAGTCAGTCTGGCGGGAGCACAGTGTGCGCATGGGTTCTCTGTTTCTTCGCAAAAGAATGTAAATGCGAAGAAGTGCGTACTGTCGTTCCTGTGTGCGCTCGGAGCGGGTGTAGCTCCTTTTGTTAGGGGGCGGTGGATGTAGCTGAAGAATGCTCCCCATTAAAATCGTTTTAAGTTTATTGCACAGCAAATTAAATCAGCACCAGGATTCTGAAAGGACTGTAAATTTCCTTTACCGCGCCAGATCAGACAAAAACAATTAGTTAAACACACATTCCTCTTACGGTGCCAGGTTCAAGCTCCGCGGAAGAAAATGCGTGTTTCGCTAGTCGATCGGGAGCGTATTCGTGTGCTTCGCCCGCTCGATTTGCGTCAAGCCGAACCGCGACATAACGCTCTATCTTGATCCAGCCTGACGAGATTAAGGATTGGACGGGGGAAAAACAATATCTTTATGGAGCCCAGGGTGTAATAGTCCTCATTGCAGCACCACTTGAGACCGTCCGGCTTCTTGGGCTCTCTTCATCATGCCGAAGCTCTCGTCAGGGTCCGAGCTGACAGTTATCTCTCCCTGTGCTTGAGGAGGGGAAGAGGAGGCGGCTACGTAGAGGCTATGATTACAGCACTACATGATATAATTGATGGTACCCGGAGTCTCGCTGAAGCGGCATCGAGAGAAGTATGCACGGTGGAGGCCAGAATCGCTCTAGTGGGGTGGGAAAGGGGCTTATTTTGGGTGCTTCGAAGGAGACGGGATTTTTTTCTTTTGTGTGCCGGTGGGTATGTTTTTTGGTCTACGAGCTAATGCTGTGTGATCTCCTGGAAGGACAGCACGGGACAGTCCTGTCATTGCTCGTCGAACGCCCGATTTTCGCGGTGGGTTAGCTCCCGGGCATGCTGGTGGGCCGCTTCGTGGCTGGGCTCTGCGACATATATGGGCCATGGCCCAAATAGTCCTTACGATGTGTGTGTGGGTAGGTGGGCGGGAGGGGGGGGGGTGGTGTTGCAGAAGAAATTGTCCTGTGATTCGTCAGATGAAATTGTTGGAGAAGGTTCTGCATGCTTCGACTGAAAGTCCAAGAGAGAGTATTTTTGTTACATCCGGTATACATGCCAGCCGTACCAGCGCTCTGCGCTGGAATCCGACATTTTCTTCTTGTTTCTGTGTGCCACAGAGAGTTAGAGTGCTGTGCCGCATTGCGTTATTAGCAGAAGCAATAACGATTGACTTTAGAGACGTCTTTGTATGGTATCGCTGTTCTGAAAGCTCATCATAAGGATATATGAAAAACGTATAGCCAATGCGTAATGGTCGCTATTCTAATTCGTGACTTGCGTGGTCTTACGTGCCAAGCGTGCGTAGCACGCTGGGTATGAAGTTTTGCGCTTGCCTGCTTATTTTAGCCAACAACAGGCACTCAGCAGCAGTGGTGTACGCGGGCTTTTATTTCGAGAGGCAACGCCCCCTCGTAAAGAGGGAGGATAACGTGAAAGGAGTAAAAAAAGTAAAAACGGACATGTTTTGACAAGTAAGCACTAAAAACAAAATAATAAACTTTGATTGTGTAGGTCCAGCCTAAATGACTTTTGACCGTTTTTTCCTTCCATTGTTTTTTTTTTTTTTTTTTTTTTTTTTGCGGGTATCACAGGTTGCCTGATTTTCGGGGAGAAAGCAGACGGGGAGGCTGCATTAGCTTCGTGGGGACATAGCTTGCGATACAAAAATATATATTTGTAGTAGTTATTCGATGATTTAAAGATATAGTTGTGGGACTCGTGCCCATCCCCCCACCCCCACGCGTACGCCAGTGCTGAGCAGCATGGGTGATCTCCGTGGAGACTTGTACGTAATGCGTTTCTCGTATTTAATTACTTCTTTCAGGAAATAAATCATTTCTGTAAAAATGAACCGGTAACGTGATTTTGTTACTTTTCTGACTGAATAACTATTGAGCAACGTTATTTTGTTTCATTTCGACGCGAATCCGTACAACGCTAGTTGCACTACCTTGTTGAAACCAAGCTCGTACTTGTGACTTTCACTATATTTCTGACATGGTGAAGGTGGTCTCGGCGAATTCAGATGAACTACGGGTGAAGTAACGCACCTGGAAACATCTGAGGCGTTTTCTTTTCAAAATAGGCCAAATCCACGAACCGAAACTAAGTCAGGTAAAGCTGAAGTGACAAGAAAAACGTGGCAGCTTTCCTCTAGAAAAGAGGTGGCAAGAAAATAGGCGAGCTAATGCCCTGCAAACGTGTACGGAGATCACAGTCCATATCCTGAGCCAGATCCTGCTATGACACGGGTCAAAGTGAGCCAAATTCATTTGCCCAATGGGAGTTCGCCTTTGGCATGACTGTTCGTACTGTTTCGTGAATGTTTTCAGAAGTTTTTTTCTTTTCTTCGCTTTTCGGAGCTGGCTTATCATGAATTCAAACGGAAATTAAGAGATCGGCGAAAGATCTGTCGATAGACGTCGAGAACAATGTGAACAGACGACGAAGTGAACGAAATGAAACTGGAAGATGTGAGGCAATCATTTCATCTCGTTTCTCCCGTGCGTAGTTAATAAATCGGGTTATTTTTATTTTCTTTATCTGCTCCAGAAATTACGGGGGATGCTTAGGACTTTCTAAGATTGTGAAGGTGAACACCTACTTGGAACTTCTGTTATCTGCCGTTGAACTTTGTGATGAATTTTGCGGCGCGCCGTTCACCACTTGACCATCTCCCAGGAGTCAGGGCAGCACTCTCCGAAGCTCGTTACGCTCGCTTGCCCTCTCCGGGAGCCCGTACTGCTGTTTCCCTTTCCCGGAGCGCGATCATCCGCTCGTGCTCCTAGTACCCTCACCATTTTCTGTACCGCACAAAGCGTGGCCTTGGAACATAACATCTAAGGGCGTTCGCCTTCAAAGTGCACGAGTACTCACGTGGGATTTTGCTCTTCACTTCGCTGCTGCAAATGCACCCTGAGGAGGAGGATGAAAAAACGTCTATTGAAACCGGTATCAAAAGAAAAGTTTATTCGTAAAATGAAAGTGACAAATACATTGGTTACGTCTTAGCTTCTCCTCCCCCACCCCCTCCCCCCCCCCCTTTTTTTTCCTTTGGTGTTCGTTTTACTAGTTCATTGCTATCCACCAGCTTCAACGGTCGAGCAGTAAACTTCCTAGCTCTGGTCAGTCCCTCCTTGCGGTATGTGCAGAACTTGTTGAGATTCATCGTCATCATCATTATGCAGAGGCTGGGCTGCATTCCTAGTAGCTTGTTTCCACTGGAGGGGGCCACCTTATTTTCACTCGGCCGCCACTGCAGGGTGGACATTTCGATAGGACTGCAACACTTTTTTCGACTTATATCAAAATCCTAAATGCTCGCAGAAAGTAGTCAAACAACACACCCAGTACTTAGATTAACGGGTCACAAAGTATCTCAGCCAAATATTCCTGCTCTATGCCCATCAGCTAACTTTGAAACTTGCTCAAAAGATTTTTCCCTCTCCTCTTTCTTGGCGTTCTTCGACCGCTGAAATTGCGTCATTACAGCGGTGTAGCGGCTATTGGCCGGCTTTACTTCAGTAGCAGCAATGGACGCATTCGACAGCCACTTTAAAAAGAAATCCACAAGACCAAAGCAGAAACGGAAGGCGTATCTGCTGTGACGAGCAAATCACGCAGTGGTCCGTGCTGGCGAGAACTCTAGCTTTCGAAGTGCTTCCAGACGCGAAGAAAAGAGTGAAAGCGTTTATCGGAAGTGTTAGGCCTCATTCACACAGCCGTCACCGCCTCCGTCACGACACCGTCACGTCAGAAAAACCATGACGGAGTCGTAGCAGAGTAGCGTTCGTGCTGGAGCTCTCAGTCAGAGTATTGGGTCGTTTGCCGAGTGACCAGTTTAGCCTAGAATTGAGCGTGCTTAATCTGAAAAGTAAAGAAAACGTCGTGATATGTACGATGCAAGGCGACTAGATTGCTGTAATACGAAAAATAAATAATGGCTTACATTTTTTACTTTGCCAACCGTGTGCTCACTTCTCGCTAAATGTAGCCGTAAAAATTGAAGTTGTCTGATTTGCTGGTTTACCGCGCGGCGTGGTGCAGTCGCGTTGACGGAACGGAAACGCAGAGCTCGGCTTCCCGTCGCCGTCGCAGCGCCTTCGGCGAGAAATCGCCCGAGAAACCGTCGCCCATTTCGGTAGACGGTGACTTGACGGTGACGTGACGGGGTGAAAAACGACTGTGTGAACGATGCTTTACAGAGTCCATTCAAAGTGCGATGCGAGGCGGGGCCGAAGAAGAGGGCGAAGTGGGCGGCACGCGCCACCCCCGCGGCACCCGGGCGAGGAAGAAGAAGCGCTCCGTTCGGCCAGGGCTCGCCCGTGACGCCGCGGTCCACCCACGGTCACAAAATTAGGCGCCGGGGGTCGAGTGGCTAAGTGCATGGATGGACAGCGCTGCCTGCGCTGACTACCCTCGTAGTGAGCCAGATACTCGAGTACGTGCCCGTCAGCGACCTGTCAACACCAGCGAGGTGTGCCGTCTCTGGAAAGCCATCAGTCTTGCCCTGCTCAAGAGGAAGCTCAGATACCTCTGCTACTGCCACGTAAGCCGCCAAGCATGCACGCGGGGAGGCAAAGGAGGTCGACAGCAGGCCGAGTAACCGGGGTCCGCAGACGGAAAACGCTAGGATAGAATGAGTGCGCAATCTCAGACGGTCAGCCAGCATGGGTGGAATATAGGATTACTGGAACCACTACGAAGCGCTGCGTTATGGCCGAGTGGCTTTACGAGTTTGGCAAGGCCTTGCGATGTAGCCTTTTTTGGATGCTGCTTTGCTCCCGCCTTGCCTCAGGGAAGCACTGACAGATAAGTATTTAGGCTAAAAAATCGGGCTATAAATCTCGCTCCTCTTCTGACGCAGTTACCATGCTGCATCTTTTAATTTTGAAGTGAAGTAAGGCGTGTAACGTGACGGACTCTATGAACAGTATAGGCGCAATGTCTTAATTTTCCATGGCTTTCGTAACTCTGTTCTGCGCACAAAGGAATACAAAAAAACTGGAACGTATCCAGTGAGGGAGATTTAAAACACGCGAAGGATACATTCACAGCTATTATACCCAGGCCGCTTGAGGGCACTGAAGAAACTGCTTCTATGAGCAGTTGGCATTAGTAACTCTACTGTATGAATAACGCGACTATCGAGTTGAGTACGAATAACGCGACGATCAGAGACGTGAACCTATAGCTGGCCATGGAGGCGTTGAACACGGCTGTAATGCACACGCGTCTGACATCGTGCTGAGAAGTTGCTGTACAACTCTCTGGATCTCAGCTTTCCTAACGGCTAAACTGAACATTCCCATGGCTACGATTAGTGCAGTATGCCCCCTTCGAGTAGGTGCAGAACAAAGGGTCAACGGTGGCACATATTTGGGGCGCGAGCAGCCGTGCGTAATTTTGGTCGGTCACTAACTTGCCTTTAAAGCGCAGCTTCTGGCACTTGTGGTCTCCTTCTGTCTTATCGCGAGGTAATTTAGACACAACCTTGGCATTACTTGGTAGCCGAAGTGGGTGGCTTCAGTGCCCAACATTGGTCTTCTGAACCGCCTGCGTCTACATTCAGAGGTAAAAGTGGAATCAAGGTCTGAATGTCCTTCAAGTAACCAAGTCTCACTGGACCATTTTAACACAACCATAGTTGCTACGACGTAACAAAACACGCACTGCATCTAAGATTTAAAATCTCCCCTTGCTTGAGACAATACGCCATACATCGGGAAAAAACTTCGATCCCATGCGTAAGATCGAACCAGTGACTATCGTCTGAATGGCTATGGCGGTAGGCACTCCACAGAATTGCCTCTATTATTCCACTGCAACATCCTTGGCGGATTTCTGTTTTTTTAAAGTTCCGTGCCTTTCATTGACGGTGGCATTTGTTCTTGGCTTCTAGGAATATCCTATAGTTACCTACAACTGGGATGAGTTGCAGCTGGAGCGGGATTTTTGGCACAAACCTCAATGAAAGTTTTGCTTGTGGGCAGTGTATGACCGGGTAGGTAAGAGGAGCAGGATCGCATTTATTGTTCCATAGACACTTTTGGCCTTGTCTGCGCTTTAAAGGTACACTGAAGGAAATTAGGCCAAGTCTTATTTGTGGTGGGATTGGGCAGTTTCAGCGATGCAATTTATTATTTGACTCTTAAGCGGGCCTCTGGAGCCTTAGTTCATTGCGATGACCGGCAAAAGAGAAAACATTATGCGCCGTTGGCGGCGACCGCGTGAATTACCGCGATGGCGCCACTGTTTTTTAGTGTGTTCAAACTCAAATCCAGGCGTCATAATTTTGATTTTCAGCCACCGTAGTTCGGCCCGGCGGGCTTGCAGTTAGTCGCTGTAGCCAAAGACAGCAAACAGCTGTTGAGGTAAACCGGTGACGTACGAGGTATGTGGTGTGAGGTATGTGAGGTATGCGGCAAAACTGGGGAGGTACGAGGTGAGCGACACTTTTGGGCGCACTTTCTCGTGCAAACACGAGTATAAACCGAATCGAGAAAAAAAACTCACACAATGGGGTACGCGCTCTAGACTTGGTTGTTAGGCAATTTTTACTACTCATATCTGTTGCCCTACTGTCTTTCTTGCTGTTTTACCCTTCTTCGAGAAGCCTCATCTTCACTTTGCAAAAGTGCAATCTGATTGCGCAGGATTGCAGACAATGCTTTTCTTCTCTTTTGGCGATTTTGCAGATAAAATCGGAGGAGAAATGCCAAACCACAGCAAGCGGACAGCCAAAGTTTCTGGAAGACTTCTGCCGGGATCTCAGCCGGTTTATCCAAATTGCCCAACAAGCGGAGTGCAGCCCCACGTTCGGTTTCCTGTCGTATTCGTCCAACCCGAAGGACGAAAAAGCTGGTGAGTGGGCGCTGTAAGCGTGACCCTGTACAGCGCACTACGCGGCCTATTTTGCTACCGGGTGCAAAAAAGAGAAAGAAAAACCTAACGCCGTTTCCAGTTCGGGTTAGCGGACATTCCGTTCTTCTCTTGACCAGCTCTTCTGCGGGACAAAAAAAGAAAAATGTGGTTGATGCCTCTTTCATAGGAATAGGTAAAACACGCAAGTGAAATGTGCCTTTATTGGAGCGTTTATTGTGCACCCGTATGAATTTCCACATCGCTATTTATATTACGTCGGTATGGCACCGTTAGACGCATCAACGTTAGACACTGGGTTGCACGCGCCGCAACATTGCGTAAATCCGACTGAAACCACATCCCCTGAAAACCGTGCGAACGAAGCGGAACCGAAACCGAAACCGAAAACAGTAGGTGGTGGAGGTTGCCTCAATTCACCCGCGTCCCGCGCATAGAGTTTCATACTAATATATATTAGTATGAAACTCCATGGTCCCGCGTACTCGAAGACGCTGGCATGGAGGCGCCAACTGTCGGCGCTCATTAGTGTCATGATGGAGTGCTTAGCTTCACTTCTCCTAGGCGGCAGCATCTCCTAGACGGCGTCTGAATGAAGAAAGTAGAGGGAAATATATAAGGCGCGTTCGTAGACCTACTTGCGCTTGAATTCGTAGGGCAGTGGGCAGAGCGCTGTGTACCTCCCATTGTGGCGAGAGGGTTCGTGGCTCGAATTCCGCCTATTCGTTTCTTTAAAAAGCAGGCTTCACTGTGCAACATTTAATGGGGGAAAAGCCAGCTTACCAAGCTTACTCCGGTCTTCGTAAAGTCGGCTTCACATTTAAACACAAAGGCATTGATGAGAAGGCATTATTTTCCGGGGCAACATACGCCATTTTGTATCAAAATCTGAAGCGCAGGAGGCGAATAGCTGTCCGACAGGTTATCGCGGGCCGAAGTGAGGAGGCTTTGAATACTATGCATATAGACGTGAACGCGTGCGTGTACGCACGCACACAACAGACACAACACAAACACACACACACGCACACGCACACGCAGACACACACACACACGCATTCACAGAACCCACATCCTACGAATTACCCGTCCGATGACTTAACAATTCGGCTACCGTGCCGGCCGCGTTCTCCGACAGTTTGTGGTAGTGGGTTCTGATGTGGGATCCGCTTTGCGGACGTGGGTGCCACATCCGATGATTGTGGTTTCGGATCCCACCAGGAGCGCATGTTTTCCTCCGTTATCCTTGAAGCATTTGACCTACTTCCCCGCTGGCTTTCCTTTCTCTGTAGTGTATGTTCGCGAGAGAAGCGACTGTCAAACAGGCCAACAAAGATTCCTGGTTGTGGCGTCAGCCGGACCGCGCGCATTTTTAGGTGCAAGCTACCTCGAACCGCGTTCATTACCGACGGGTCTCGCCCGGGTCACCTGCAGTGAACATCTCGATTCTCAGGGATAAGTGTGTGTTGCGGTCTGTACAATTCAGATAAGGAATAATTGCCGGCCCGCGCTACGCAAATGTTATGTAAGGCCATTGTGCGTTGCCACTGTGGATGCCAGTCATGATGTTTTCTGGCTTAAGGTACTTACAATGCCGTATTTTATGAGCAAAATGTTGATTTGAACGCAGCCCGCGGTGTGGTTTTCTATATGGTCGTTGCAAAAAGCTTCCTTTGCTCGAGAGCTCAGGTGAATGCTCGTTTGCAGTTACTTATTTTGTACAGGTAAATTTCGCCCTTTCCCACGTAGTACACTCTTCGCTAAGGTAACAGTTTTAAAATTTCCCAGTTCTGAAATATTTTGACCTTAGCCGCATATACGGCGCGATTAGTCTTTCGTTTAAGCTATGGAGCGCAACACCTTATTGTTTGCTGCGTGAAAGTTGACGATCGGCTTAATGAGAAAGCGTAGCACGTAAATATTTAGAAGCGGAGTCACTAAGGTTGGTTTGTGTAGTGCAACACCCTTCGTTTCCCGAGCCGCTAAACCATTGATAAGATGTTCGATTCGTAGCCGTGCGATAGCATAGTTCGAGCAGCGATCGCTTGAACGACTCAATCGCGGCAGAGGTGGCAGTGAGAGAGAGAGCGATAGATAGATAGATAGATAGATAGATAGAGAGAGAGAGAGAGAGAGAGAGAGAGAGAGAGAGAGAGAGAGAGAGAGAGAGAGAGAGAGAGAGAGAGAGAGAGAGAGAGAGAGAGAGAGAGAGAGAGCTTTAATGAATACAGAAGTTAGCCACTCGAATGGCGGACTTGTTACTTCAGGTGGGGTGAACATAGTGAGACGAAAAAAAAAGGGGGGGGGAGGCAGAAACAATGAAGAAGAGGGAGAATAAAGGGAAATAAACAAGAAGGGTAGAAAAAGAATGCACTATCAGGAGAAAAGATCTGAGGATCTCAAGGTTATACAAACTCGGCCAATCCTGAGTCATTTAAAAGAGTCAAGAGAGCTTCTGTGCCTAACACCGCATCAGCATGGGTACGCCGTGTTCCGAGGAAGTGACAAAGTTCTAAGGTGTTTCCTCGTACTGCAGTCAAACAAGTGTTCCTTTCGTTGTTTCTAGTTCTGTGGAACATTGCCGACAATAGCACAAGAGATGCCTCAAGTCCTCCTGCGTAGAGCACACCAAGCACAAAGAGGAATCTGCCCAGCCTATTTTAAATAAAAAGCTAAGAGTAAATGCAATATTTAGACGTAACTAGGGCAGGTCACCCTTAGTTTGTTTGGATAGGCCTTGAGGAAACGCAATGAGGCGGATGCGTTGAGAACTAGCAATGAAAACCGGGCGCGGGACCTGACCTCCTACAACCGCTGCCATTTTCCTGTGTCCGATGCTATGCCATTCTTTTACGTCGTGGCTTCTTCGGACCGCGTACGACGTTTACGGCAGTCACTCTTAGCCATGCAAATGACAATAGGGCGTTTTGTAGCGAAAGCTACAGCACGCTACCTCGGGCAGTCTTCGCGGGGTGACCAGTTTTGACCTTGAGAGCTAGAGGTCAAACCACACCCCCTTCCGCAAGCGCCCGGCACAGACCAGCGCCCGATGGCGGGTAGAGATAGGCTGGGAGGGAACGGAGAAGCGCGCGGGACCCGTGCCGCCACCTGGCGGAGGAAGGCGAAGACGCCGCCGCCGCAGCGATAAGTGCCCGCGACGAAGGAAGGCGACGTGCGCGCGGAGCCGTGTGCGCTGGAGTAGGACGAACATCCAGCTGTGGTCGCTCTACAGCGGCGACGCTTAAACAACGCCGTAAGGCGAAAAAAAAAAGAAAAACACGCTACTGTTGCGTCCAGCTTCGCTACCTTGTCTCGCGCGTTAGTGTGAGCTTCCTTCATTTTTTATTACTACATCGTGAAATTCTTTGCGCCTCTTTTATGCGCACCCAAGTACCAAGCTGATACCCTCTCCGCAGCTTGTTGTTAACATACGCACAAGGGCAATAGGAAATTTATCACTGCGTGATGACGGCATTTACTGAGGTCCAATGAGCTGACAAAAAGTACCGCAATTTTTCAACGCCGTAAATAAATTACCTCAGGTGGACGGACGGAGATAGCCTTGCGCCCACCATTGGAAACATTGTGCTTGAAAAAGCAAAAAAATAATCGTACAATGGTGCGGAAGGGTGGTGGCAGGACGCAAATAGTGTATTTTGCCAGCTTTTAAGCGCAGACGTAAACTGCAGGGGATACAATTACGCCGGCCGAAAACGTTTCACTTGTTTCCCCCAAGTTCGAGCTCTGACGAGTCAAGCCGGCTAAAGTGGCGTGACCGTGTCCTTTCTTTTCGCAGTTGTCCAACAGGTCCAGAGGCACCTGTCGCCAAGATGTGTGGTTGTGTACCACCGGTCGAAAACTATAACTATGCGGCCCCGGGACGACCCTACCAGGGCGTGCAGTGTGCACAGGGGAATAACGGGGGCGTTCCTGTTCGGCCCGTCACCGCCGGGACTTACGCCGTGCCCTCCCCGCACCAGCAGCCCGCCTGCTGCTCCGGGACAGCCGGGCAGCAGCCGCCGCAGCCGCAGCCGCCGGCGCAGCAGCCGCAGGTTGTTCCCTGCTACGGAGGCGCCCGATGCCCCGGAGGAGCCCCGCTATCGGCGCCAGTGCAGTTTCAAGCGCAGCCGGCTGGAAAAGCTGTCCAAGCTGTGGCGCCGCGCTGTGCTGCGGCGGCCAGTGGAAGACCCCTGTCTCCGGAATGTGGCCCCGGGTGTCATGCTGTTCCACTCGTTTCGTATCCCCATGGAGGACGGCCGCTGCCTGACAACTCACTGGAGAGAAAGCCATACGGGGAGGGTTGTGGCCGTGTCCTTTATGCGCCTCTTCCAGGAGCGCGATGCAGCGCATGTCCGCAGCCTGCTCCGCAGCTTCCGCAGAGAGTTCAGCCCATGCCGCAGCCGCAGCCGCAGCAGCAGCAATATTGTACACCGCGGCCGCAGCAGCAGCCCCACCAGTACTCGGTCCAGCCCGTCGTACGGCAGCATCAGCAGCCGCAGCCGCAGCAGCAGCCTCAGCCGAAGCAGCAGCAGCAGCCTCAGGGACACGTTTGTTATCGTCCTGCAGAATTCCATGGAGGATACGCGGGAGCTCCAGGTTCTAGTGGAACTGTTCCCCCAAGTACCGGTCATGTCCATCAGTGGTGAGTTCCTCAGGGACGAAGAGCTGCTGCTCATGGGAGAGCCGCTGTCCGAGCGAAAGGTGAGCACTCCCCTCATTCCCAGCCGGCTTGTTTACCGTCGGGCAACGTGCAGTATACAGTGTACGGCTTTGGCACATGCTGGAAAACAACAACCGTCGCAGCGCCTAACATTCTTGTGCGCATCGCTGCCACTCACAGATGAATCTGGGACACCACTAAATTAAACGACAGACAGCTGTAACTATTGGGTGTAGCTCAGTAGGTACACTTGTCTTTCGATTTCATGAACCTAATGCTTGCCCAGTTCTCAGAGGTTCTACGCACCGTAGCTACGGCAGGCAGATGAGGTAGGCCGTAATGGTGCGACAAGAAGTACTTCGGCCACCATGGCTACTACGCGCCGTAATGTCGTGTACACAGGAGATCGCTTTTTTTTTTGTTTTTTGCCCTCGCCAGGAAAATAGCCGTGAAATCCGCGGATAGAATAACCGACCTGGCGTTCTAGCACAATGACGATAAAGCTCATTCGGTCAATCTTCATGCCATGGTTTGCAACTTGCGCCGGCCATGCTGCCAGCTTAGAAGTAACGACACCGACAGAGGAGTTCCTACTATTTTACGAACCAATCCTCCCCCCTTTTACTTGTGCTTAAATATTGCCTGAGAATGTGAAACACAAGTGCTACTTCTCATCCATATTCTTTAGTCCAAATCTCTATCACTGCCTATATTCAGTAAGCCACGTTTTTATGCAAGTTGCTAACGTGAACATTAGAGGTGTCGAAACGATATCGATCGCTTGCAAAATTGTGAAAGAAGCTTCTGTATACCATCTTGAACACAGCACGTACTTTCTCTCTCGCCTAGGGAGACAAAATCACGAATACAGCACCAGTTGTGTTATATCTTAAGTATGGTTAGACGGATACCCATGATAATTCGTGGTTTGTAAAATCTTCAAATTTAAAATCATCTCGAGCATTGTTGGGAAGTAACATTCGTGTGGAATATGCACTTTGTAAAATTTTTTTTTCAAATAAAAGAAACAACACACTTCTATTGTGTGTTTCTGAGCGCGAAAATGCCAAAGGGCCGAAGTAACACTTTTGGAAGTCATACTATAGCTGCATATAAGGTGGAACTTGTGTTCTCTAGTTGATAATATGCAGGCCTTTTCCTAACGTCGCATTCGCTGCTCGTAAACTAACAGTTACGGCTGTAAGGGTGCTTATCTGCACAAGCGTTAGCAAAGGAACGCACAGTTTAGCTGCTGAACAAGATTAAATTGAGTTATAGCCAGCGATGCCTGATGGAGGTCTAGATGCGAGTCTTTTATAGGTGATGTTGCGAATACACAGATCGCTCAACCATCAGGGGCTCACTTGCGTGGTGTGCGTGCTGAGCGGGCAGAACACAGAGGCCACCTCTGTACGTTTGTGGCTGGTCATTTCGTGAATAATTACGCTGTTTATGCCCGAAAACACGTTTACTTGCATGCCATTGTCGAGGCAACCATAATTAAAAGTAATCGGCCACTGCGGAAGCGAAATCAGCTGTCGCAGCAGCGTAGCGCACGCGCTACGCTGTTTTTGTTTCTTTGTTTTGCCTCTCTAGTAAAATTGTTTGGTTTGGATTTGCAACACATTGTAATCACTCTGGGTCGACTTTTTGTGTGAGGCGCGAGGGAAACCAGGGGATGCCGGTTCGAATTGACCATTCTGGACACCAACGTGTTAGAATTATCGGGAGTTTTGTTAGTTCGAATTAAGCGAGTTCGAATTAACGAGCTTTTACTGTATTACGCTGAGTTTCGTTTACTTGTTGTAGTTAGTTTACCGTTGAGTTACAAACGATTCGGGATTTATTTCTGCTCTCAATACATGCACGGGCTTCTGTGGTAGGAGCTTTGTTACAGAAAACGGCTGTTACTCGGATTTTATCAGAACGTCCCGAAACAAATATGACGTTGAACTGCTGAATCGACTACATAACCACAAGGAGTTTTATATCACCAAATATCACGGATGGCTATCAATCGCAGTTTTAGTATGCATAACACGAAGCCGAGCTCCTAAGCCATTCTGGTCACGTCACGAAGCCGCCATTGAACAAACATCCCAGCCCTATGTTTGCCTGCTATACTCGGTTACAACTCAAGAACGGCACCACCTCATGTAGTGTATCACTCCGCCAAAGCGCCGGACCCATGACGTCAGTGCGCGCGCCTTTTGAAAAGGGTTTGCTATGAATGCGTGATATCGTCTGCCTTGTCTCACGCAGTTTGTTTGTCGTCACTGGAGTCGTTTATAAGCATATTAAGTCCAAAAAATCACGGGAACGGCTCACGCCATGTTCAAAATGTTCCCAGTAACGCCCTACTTGCGCCACGCGGAGAAACATCCGGCTACGGTGATAAGGCACAGCGGCAACTTCCGGTGCCGTTCTTAAGTTGTCACCGAGTATAGTATAAAACTGTAGTCGTTACAAGTTTCAATGAGCTACTTAATTCAGAAGAATGTGAAATTGCAAAAGCTACAAACAATCGCGTTGTTTCATACATTTGTTTGTACTGAGCCCTGTCAATACACGCGAAAATAAAATATTGTCAAATTGACATTAGAAGCACATTTGTCATTCATGTCATAATAGCATCTTCACCGGCGTTTCAGCAGACTCGTCGTTCAATTATGTAGCCAAGGCTTATTGTCAATCTTTTTTTTTTTCCGTTCTTCCACGATTGAATCTCCACCGTGTGGGTTTCCTAGTTATTTGATTCATACGCGTGTCTCGCTGGTTCAGCGCCGCCCGATGTTTTGTTTTCGCGCTTCCAACGCCTGTCATTAGGCTTCAGTTAGTAGGTGAGCCGACCGCTCTTGAGTAACGGTTGCTCCAGCGTTTGAGCCTCAAATGGGACAAAAGCTGTTGAGCTTTCCTCTGCACCCGAGGTATAGCCCACCGCTCCCGAAGCCTTCCATAGCGAGCCACCGAGAATATAAGCAGTGGTTTGATGTCAACACGAATGGTAGACACAAGCTATCAGAGGCGAGACCTGGTTAATCGAGATTTAGTGCTTTAGACGAGCCGCACCGACGCCTAAATTGGGTATCTGTGAAAAGCCAGCCGTGAGGAGAGAGAGAAAAATATTAATTAGTCCATCTGGAGCAACTAAGTGAGCTCGCAGCCTGTGGCGTAAACTAATCATGAGCGAAATTTTATTTCAGGGGCGTTGGAAAATGTTCGACTCTACAAACCAGCCCATTTGCACCAGTAATTTCATGCGGTCAGTTTGTATGAAAAGACAGTTTACATTCAGCAAACCATAGTATGGTTTGGGAAGTGAAATGTGCAGCTCCCACTCAAGTTCCAGCTCCAGTTGACTTCCCACAGTATGGGAAGTGAAATGTGCAGCTCCCACTCCAGTTCCAGCTCCAGTTCACTTCCCACAGTATGGGAAGTGAAATGTGCAGCTCTAGTTGACACCGCTGCTTCGCTCAGCAGGTACGAGATCAGAAGAGGCTTCTTCGAATCACGTGGACCGTAATCGGGTTAACTAAAGGGGTCAGGTAAGCAGCGAGCACCCGGGAGAATGCGACCGGGGGAAGGTGTCAGGTCACTAACGCATTAAGGCGTTCTGACCCCCGCATTCACCTTCACTTTTGCTAGGCCCGTGATTGTCCAGAGGGGCCTAGGTGAGAGCGCATGCAGTTAATTGCCATCATTTCTTGTTCGCAGGTAATTATCATGGTCCTGAGATTACTGCCCCCCGGCGCCGAAGCCCACGTCATTCTGGACAACAAAAGTGACTGAATAAACGTTGAGAGCCCCTGGAATTCGACGCATGTCTTCCTCTAGTGCACGTCTTACCGGCCCATGTCCTCCAAAGAGTGCTTGAGTAGCTGCCGGATTAGATCACAAGTATTTTTAAAGGTAGCCAAAACTATGCGCGCGCCTTATGGAAAGCTTCGATAAGCAAAACTAGGACGTGTAAAAGTGTCGCGTCGCTGACGTACAGGTCCCGTCAGAAGTATTTGGAGCACGGGAGCTATGGCCGAACCGCCTAGGAGCGCCGTGCAGCTGCACCGGCGGTAAACGAAAGGAGCAGAACACGCATGCGCGCCTGCCTATGGTGATAGCCCATCTATACTTCTCAACTCACTACTTTTAACGCGGCTTCGAGCAAATTATTCGCAGCATACTGGGGTGCTATTCCAGAAGGCCCGAGTTTGAGCGAAACTCGGGCAAGGCACTGGAGCGGTGGTAGTAATAATGTCATGGTAATTTTTAGGGGCAGGGTTAAAACGCTTTAAAAATGCGATTCATGCTATTTGCTGGTTATTGAGGTGACGTAGTCGGTCCAGGGCAGCGCGCTCCAAGGATGCGTGACTAGGGCGTGGCACATCTTTCAATGCTTTCTCTCGTTCCACTGCTGCACTGGTGGCTACTGGGGGCAATCAAATCCAATTACTTTATTTTATTGTATTTTTACTTTGTTTCACTATGAAGCTCATTTTATTTTTTATTCCAGGCGTTCCAATTAGCTTTTTGTCTGAAATTTTTCGTCCTAAGAAGTAGTTTCTGCCGTCGGTCGCCGACAGTAAAATCACGTGAGTATGGCCGACTGGCAAAAAAAGAAAGCGGGTGATAGAAGCGCGCCACATTCAAAACAGTTGCTGCTCGTGCTACGTTATCGAAACCCACCGCTTTTCGACACGAAATTCCCTCAGCGCGGTCCAGTTTGCCTATGTGCTTTTAAGGCGAAAGCCTGGCGATACCTATTAGCAGTGTCTTTTCTAATACAGTGTACTTGCGCCTTTTTCCTCGCTGTCGTTTCTTTGTCATTTGGCACGGATTAATTTAAACGGCTTTTTTCTGCTATTACGTGTTTGCGTCAGTTTCTTCTATTTCACTTGTTCGTAGTGTGCAAGCAGAGTCGAATACGCCACAGCCTCCCTAGAATCGGGGTCCTGCGAGGGTGGTGTGCACCTGTCTTACTCCCGTGACATCGCGTTCAGGCTTCAGTCTGCACGCACTATTCTAGAACTGTTACTTTTAAATTAACAGTGTTACGAATTTTGCGCAACGGGCACGTTAGTTCCTCAAAACTCCCAATTGCGGGCCAATCCCCCAAGTGACCATGTGTTACGAAGGCGACAAGGACAAACACTTTGCAGATTTGTTTGCTTTATTTTATTTTGCTCTTCACCACTTTGGTTGGAAGAAGCACCCCACAGTGGATTTTTTTTTTCGTGGAGCTCAACCCCTTCATAACCCTCTCTTCTTTCGTGCCCTTTCCACTCCGGCTTACCCTCCCTCTGGCGTCACGCGGTTACTTCAATAGCTCTCCCTTTTACTCGGTTTCCATGCTCTGCTCCGTACAGCGGTGGCGCTGAACAAATGAGCGCAGGTGGTAGACCCGCCGCTTTGTTCGTTGAGTGCACCGTCTGTCTCCCTGCCTCCTCGTGTGGGCGTAGCTGAGTCGGTAAGACGACGGGCTGTCCCTCCGTTACTTTATTCCGGTTCATGCCCGATGCCTGGCGGTGCGAGAAAATTCTTTTATTTGTTCGCGGGAGTTCTATGTTAACGCCGATGGTCGTGACAGAACGCTTTGCGGGTATGATTGTATACTGCTTTGCAGTAAAATATGTATATAATATGGGGGTGTGTATCGACGGAATGGCTGTGAGCACACGTGTCGCGCCTGATGGGATGCCATAGCAAGTAAATGATTTCCAGAGTGCTTGCGATTGTGCTCGTAAGTGCGAAGTGAAGTCACGATAGTAGTTAGGGGAAGGGAAATATTGTTGGTCGCCGACCGGGAGATGCGATTCAGTGTGGCCAACAGTACTGCCGCGCAGTTTCGTATTTGATGGATCGAGGCGAAAACGAAACCGTCCCTGTGTCGAGATTTAGTCTAGCGTTAGAAATCGCCCAGTTTAAATCAACCCGCAGCCCTCCGCAAATGTGCGCCTCAAATACAAGGCATAGCTTTAACGCGTAAAACCACAAAATTTGACTTTTGGTAATTTTTGGCTTGGGGTCGGCTCCCGTTATTGCTAACACGCACGGCAGAAGAAAGGTGTTCACCGAGGGTCGCCCCATCTACGAGACTGCACAGGAAACGAACGGGAAAGCTCGCTGGAAAAATGGTAGTCATTTGAGCGCCCAGACGGATTTCCCACTGTTGATGCCTTGATACTCTTAGGTTAAGCATAATAAATAACTGTTGAGTCTCAGCCTCCTTGCACTGTGGTCTTCATAAATAAAAATCTTAGAAGGGCTCAGAATGGGGTGAAGTCAACGGCTGTTTCAAATTTGTGATCAGTTTTATTGCTCATTTCTAATTTTTCTTCTTTAGGAGGGCTTATACGACCGTTATGGTTGCTTAATTACTTAAAGATGCATAAGTCCCTAACATGTGGAGAGAGGTCCAGTGAGGGACGATAATTAAAGTATATCACAAAAAAAAAAAAAAAAACCCGCACAGGTCACACCTCTGCACACTACGGAGAGAACACCCCCCTTACAGAATTAAACATGCAGAAAAGAACATCACATATCGTGCCTGTGTCTCCTTCTTTTCCAAACTGCCTTGGTACACCTTCTAAAATAGCCTTTATTTGCCGCGTTTTACACGGAAACTTGTTAACTTCAAACGCTGCAAGCTCTCGCGATGCTTGCGCTGCCGCACACTTACGAGCGTTCAGAGAGAGAGAGAGAGAGAGAGAGAGAGAGAGAGAGAGAGAGAGAGAGAGAGAGAGAGAGAGAGAGAGAGAGAGAGAGAGAGAGAGAGAGAGAGAGAGAGAGAGAGGAGAGAGCTTATTCGCCAAGAAGGAGAGCTTGCGCTTTTTTGCCGCGTGCGTTGACAGTGTAGTCATTTCCATGTCGTCCTCGACAGAATGTAATCGTCCAAGAGGCGAAAAGTAAACTATAATAACTGTCGCCATTTGAACTCGATGGCGCAGGGATAGTCAACAGGACCACAGATGGCGACCAGATACGAAAAAATTCAAAATGTGAACTGGCCATGCATTACAGCCATCCTTGGAGTAGAAGCTCTGGGGAAAAGACACGGGGGTTGTCTAAAAATGATGCGCCAATGGCCACATTGCTTCCTAACGGATGGGACAAGAAATTGTATTGCGCGCGCACTCACACTCATGCAACACAGCTTTGTGACATGTTTCACTGAGGATCGCATTGCACCGCACGCAGCACATAGCCTTAGTACTTGAAAAATTAAAGCCGTTCCACTCAATGTGAAAGCTGTCAGGAAGTGCAGAGCAATGATTCACCATAATGTGCTGTGGCGCCATTATCCGCTCACATGCTACCCACCCATGCAATTCAAATTTTCCGCCTTCGCAGTGCTCGCTCGCCCCCCTGCCTGAAACTGCGTCAGCGGGGAGTTCTGGTTCTTTTTGTGCTTGCTTTTCCTCCCGCACGTGCCGGCGTTGCACTGCCACTCTTTTCGCTTACTATCGTAAAAACCAACCCAACGAGCTTTCCTAGCTAAATGAACGCGGGCCCAGCCGGTTATCTACGCATATTTTGCCTCAAACTATGTGCTTTTTTTTGCGCTAAACAATGGGAATATGTATGACAAGCGCCAGCGGTTCACGAGTTTCGAACGCTTATGACTATATTAACGGCTTGGCTTTCGAAGCCTCTGGGTTACGCCGCGACAACAGCCGCTACGACGGAACGCCGCGTGGCTCTATACATTGGGTCCACTCTGGCACGCGCGTACTTGCGTATTTCTATGCCGAATTGGGGGCGGAGCACATGATTCTGCTTCACACTCCGCTGTTCACGTTAGGGAGAAGCGGAACTGTTTTCTTTTAACCCTGAGTATGAGAACCGTGATGCAGTTGTTCATTTTTCTACTCCTCCCGCTAGAGAGAAGCGGGGCGAAGAGCCTCCGTAAGGACCGGCTTTGTGATCCCCACCGTCATTCCGCTCTTCGCGATAATGAGCAGCGAGGGGAAACGCCACTGCCCACAACCAACCACAATCACGCAAACCACCCGCAGCAGCCATTCCCAACCATACATAGTTAAACTCAGGCAAGTGTCGTTCCGCCGTGGGTAAGGTTACTTGACACGGGGCCCCTAAGTATTCCGCTCTCACTTGGCATGGCTTGCAACATGGCTTCTCTTCGCTCCTGACGGCGAAAGCAGTGCCTGCTCAGCTCCGATGCTGACCTTCAAAAAGCTCTCGTCCAACTATCCTCGGACGCCGCCTGTGTTCAAGGGCCAAGGGCTACAGGCCGCCGTCTTATGAGGGTAGGCGTTTCGGAAATCTCCTACTCCCTGCCACCCCCCCCCCCCCCCCTCCGCCTTTCTTAGTTTTGGGAAAAAAAAAGATGCTCATCATCATCACAACGAGGGGCAACAATTATTCTTCTTCTTCGTCTGGCATGAATCTTTTAAAAATACCCCGACTAACATATATTTTATGAACATCTGTTGTGTTGAAAAACAACTTCATACGATATCTTAACAACACTACTATGGTTTTTGCAGCCCCAGGTAACATTTGAGTTTGTTCATGAGCCATGGCAAGTAAAAATATTATACTGCTTCTTAGCATTCCACAATGCTCCGCTCGCTGAAGTGCGGTTCGCCACATTAGAGCCAGGCTTACCTCTAGTATATACTAGTATGGATAAGCTACCAACGTCTGGTGTAGGTCCCAGCGGTAGCGATTTAGCAATTTTTGTCCTTTGTATTTTATTTTTAGGTGCTTTTGTTTGGGGGAGGGATAGAAGCTTGGCTCAAGTATTTTTTTAATTCGTGTAATCTTGCAATGGTAAGCACTCCTAGGCGAAAATGTCGCGATTTCGTGGGATGGGTTTGGGCTGTCTGGGTCAAGTGTTGCACACAGGGAACGGGATCATGGTAAACTCTGCTCTACGGAGCAGCATTTTCTTATTATACGCACGCAGAATTCATTTCTTGTCCGATTTCTCCTTAATTCGGCTCGTCGTAGCCCCTTTACGGAGCGAAAAGTTGGATAAAGAGTGGGACCTCAGATATTACACTTTTACACAGGCGTCATTTGCTTTTCAATTTTTTTCTTTCTTTTCCCTTCACGTTTTCATACTTCCTATTTGGTTAATTACGAATCACAGCAGGCAGTCAAGCGTAAATATTCCGTCGCGTGGCCATACTTCACTATTTCGGGTGTAAATGCTACTTTGCTCTGTCAGTCAGTCGGACTATATCTTCCTAGCTGTGGCCAATGCTTTCCTGATGGGCAAGCGCCAGCGCGAAGTAGGAAAAGAAAGAGGAGACACAGCCAAGGATGCCACGACGGGTCACGAACACGCAGGCGTTCTACAAGCGCCACCAGAGACGTCACCGACGTCGCCAGTGGTTCGGGAGCGGGCTTTTCCGCCAGGAAAACAGACAGGCCCTGCTGATGACCGGGGGCGTTGCCGCGTTCCTACTGGCCCTGGTCCTGGCTTTGAGGCATGGCCGCCTGGCCCACGCACAGGCTACGAAGACCCCGGGATCGGACACCATGGTTGAGGACCCTGTGCTACGGCCACAGCAGCACCGCAGTGCTGATGAGACCGCTGATGCACCCAAGCGGCTTCCGGCCGCTAGTTCAGAGGGCGACCCCGTGCCTCCAACGCATGACACGGGGGAACAGATCGAGTTTCCGTCGGAGGACGAGCTGTGATGGTGATGCCTCGTCGACGTTCCTCGGGCGGCCTCACAAAGCAAAGATGCTCGCTCAGCTCCAAGGGAACTGTATGTTGGAGGCTCTCTGCTACACGGTAACCTGGTACCCCTGGGCCAGTGGCTCAAGAACCGTCTGTTTTTTGGCCACTGCTGGCTTGCCTAACAGCGTGAACGTTCTTTTGTGTCTCTGGTTGTCGATTGGTTTGCGGAGTGCTCATAAAGTTTGTCTTTGCATATCATTTCTTGTTCAGTTGGTTAACGTAGTATCGCAGAGCGCAAACATTATCGGTGGCTTGCTAGTGGCAACGGCTCACGGCAGTTCCAAAATCCGTTTTACTTTCTTCTCACCTATGCCGCTATTTGTTAGCTGTCTCCAGTGCTACGCGGTAAATTGAACTAAATGTCATTTCTGGAACTCATCTTTCGTGGCTACATTAGAACCGACGTATGCAACATTTCATTTCATTGTATAGCGGGAGGGAGCCATTTCCGTTTATTACGACTTCCAGAGCTCGGTAAAAATTAAAACAGCCGCCACTCCGGTTGAGTGCGCAATGCGAAGCATTCTTGGTTTGGTACTAGAATGAAACTGAATCATGGATCGGGTCGACCGGAGAGGAGATCTAGGGTCTGTCGCAGGCGCTGCACGAGGTCCCGATCAAGTCGCTAGTGAAGTGCTTCTTGAAGTGTGATACACGGCGGCCGCTCGGGGACGCGTACCGCTGTGGCGCCGCTCGCCGACCCCTTGACGTCGCTCAAGAGCGGCGTGCCGTTCTTGAGCCAAGTGATAAGACAATACTAAATAATACTATAGAAGACAATAAAACAATACTAAAGGAATAAGCAATAAGGGGTCAAGCAATAAGACAATACTAATATACTCTGGCCCAAACAAAGTTTACTCCTCTCCTACTCCAGTCGGCAGCGTGTCCCCACAACTGTCCGGATAAAATTATTTCTGGACGCTGTTTATTGATTGACGGATTATGGAAAAAGAACTTTCCCGGAAGCTGTTAACTAAGTTGTTTTCATGAAGGAAAATGATCATGTTGATCAGGCTACCCTACATTGATAAATAAGAGTTTTTGTGTTCTGGTGTAGAATGTAGGGTACTTGAGTACCATTGATTTTGTGTCTCTTCATCTCTGGCCGCCTTCAAAAAATGGCAGCATCTCCACTCCGTGGATGATGGCGCGGGTGCGGAGTACGGGGACTCGAAATGACATCCAAGTTGCGCCCGAGTGACACCCGATTTGCGCCCCGACCGTCTGTCGTTTTGAGCCGTGAGTTGCACCATTGATTACTCCCTAAATGAAACTGCAACTCACGGCTCAATCGAATTTCGCTCGATTTTCGATTGATAGTAAGTGTGCGCACGGATGTACGCGGACGGACATTAGGAGGTCCTAAGGTACTCCGCACCGTTACAGGCGAGGGAGTAAGCCGTTTGACTCTCGGGTACTAACTCACGGTCGTAGCCCAATGGGTAAGACGACTGAAACTAACTTTGTCTGGTCTACCAGGCACAGGCTCGAATCCTGCCGGTACCTGCGCGATTTTTTGCGATTGTAAATGTTATGCGCACGGACGCGGACGGACATTGTGCGGTCCTTATAAGGTACTCCGCACCTAATAAAATCGTGCACCCCTCCGTCTAACGACGACGATGGTTAAACGCGAAGCTTTCTCGTGTTGGATTCTTTGGTTGGGCAATCCCACACTGCGAGTATAATACTCTGGAGGTACGCACCACAGCAACCCTCCTTTGCGCGCTCCGTAGGCCTAACATTTGGGTTTGGGGCGTACGGTGCGAATCGGTACCTGCTGCTTGGCATTGAGTGAGCAAGTTTTGAATGGGTGCCGGTTTGAGTTGTTAAGCCCCAAGATGTGACATTCGGCCTAACGCCCTAAACCTCAAAATGGGAAGTTAGGCCTAATGCCTTGTGGCTAACAGCCTTACGGCACGCAGAGCAACGCCATTCTTCTCGAGACGGATTCTTTGGCTGTCGTCTTTGGTCATGTCGAAATAGAGCAATCAGATAGATAGATGGATATAAATTTATTGGTCACGGGATGGTGGGGATGAATGAGCCGCTTCGGTCGAGCCAGCTGCTGCGGGCTCTGGTGATGTGGGCCGCCAGTTCCCGGTGCTCCTGGAGACTCGCCGCAACAGCCAGCCACTCTGCAGTGTAATTGTGTGGTAGTGTATGGTTGTAAGGGTACTCCCACAGGATGTGGTCCTGGGTTGGTGGAATAAGGAAGTGTGGATAGAGTGGGACAGGGGTGCCTGGATTGGATTGTATAAATTTTATTTACGTTTTTACGCTCCGAGACGCGGGACTTGGCGTCTTCCTGGTGGTGAGCTACTACTCAGCCGGGACGTGAGCTCGCCGTTGCCAAGGATTTGTCCTCAACCATCAGGACAAGGGACCCTGTGTCGCGGGCGTTGACAGGGCCCCGGAGGAAAGCATCGCGGGCAAGCTGATGAGTGCGTTCGTTCCCTGGAACGCCTGCGTGACCAGGGATTCATTGCAGATGAAAAGAGCCTTTAACGTTCTTGAGAAGGGAGAGTGCGGAGGGGAAGGCGAGACCCTGGGCCAGGTGGTAGCATGCTGACTCAGAATACGTGTAGATATGGGTCGTGCGGACGGGGGATGTCTTGTTAGCAGCGGAAAAAGCGATGGCGAGAAGTTCAGCTTCTTCTAGGGAGGTGCAATGTCGAGTGATAAAGTAGTGAGTACTCCCTGAAGTAATGAAGGCGACCGCATCGAGATCGTCTTGAAATGTCGCATCTGTAAATATGTGGCGGCTGTCGGTATCATGTTTTATTTTCTTGGTGCAGTATGCAGCACGAATAAGACGGCGTTTGGGAATACGTTACCTGTCCATGTGACGGAGAATGTTGGCTACGGTAATATGTTGGAGTATTTTGCTGTCTAGAGGAGTTGTTTGAGGTCGGGGAGGACGGGACGGGTATCCAAATGTGCGTAAGATATGAAGATCTGTTGCAGTTTTGGAGAGGCGTTGACGTTGGTGGTTGCGATGGATGTCAATTATATCAGAAACCCTCGGGAGGACACCAAGTTGCGCAAGTCGGGTGGTGCTAGTGGTAATAGGAAGACCCAGAGATATTTTTGTCGCTTTGCGGATAAGGGCGTCAAGCTTCCCTTCCAAGGTGCGCGTTAGGACGACGTGCGGCGCTTGATAACGAATGCGGGAGATGATAAGAGAATCGCGGAGTTGAAGAAGGTCCTGTTCTTTGAGTCCCCTGGAGCGAGTAGTGGGACGGCGCATCATGTTAATGATGGGTTCGGCCTGACGGAGAATGTGTTGCACAGTCGCGAACCTCCTCCTCCATCAGATTGCGTGTGAAGGCGGAGAATTTTCAAAGTTCTTTGTGGGTGAATGGTGTTGTCGTGATGATGAAGGACAACTTGACGTGGGTGCCAATGACGTGAGTGCACAAGGAGCAGGGAAGTTTTCTGAGCCGAGGAAGCTAAACGGATAGTGTGAACTGCTTGATCAACAGCTCTGAGGGCGGCTTGGATGAATCCGGGACTGCCGCGATTGATCCAGATAGGGCTATGGTCGGCATGCAGAGAGTATTGAATTTCGGGGAGAGGTTCTATCGGATAGACCACGGCTTCATAACGCGAAGGACCCAGGTTCGATTCCGGCCACGGGAAGCGTTTTTTCCTTTCACTTCACCCACGATCATTCATCATCATTGTAAGGTTTGACCATGGAGGTCGTCGCACTGCGGGCGCCCCCCACAATGCAGACGCGGAGACTTTGGCCGTCACCCTCCCGAGGGGCCACTGACAATTAGCCCGCCTCGACGCGCGGGGCTTACGGAAACGAGCAGGGCTGCGTCAGGCCTGGGACAAAAAGGAGCGGCTATCTTTGACTGTTGGGTGGCGACCACCATGTATGGGCGTCCTCCGAAAGCACCTTGCTCGTTTGGAGAGTATTGTACCCGGCCTTGCTGTTTCTTGTTTTTTTTTTTTCAACGTTTTCTCTTCCCTCACCGAGGGTATGTCGAGACCGGTCAGAGGGGGGGTCTTTTGCTTTCGAACTCAGTGCAGGTCGCGGGTAGGAACCCGCGGCACCGTCTAGAGCCCGGCACGCTTCTAAGGCCCACGGCGGGCTACTTCTGTTATCTTGTATATGCTCTTTAAATATTCCTGTACATAAACTGTACATAGTCTGGACATCGGAGTCTGCCTCGTCCCTCACGGCGACACGAAACACTGCGGTGCATTCCTGGAGAAGTCCTAAAATTTACAATCATCGTCAGAAAAGTTTGCTTTCCTACAGGGCGTATTGGCGTACAACGGCATAAGTGAGGATAAAAAGCTTCGCTTTAAAAAGAACAAGAAGAGCGATATTCAATTAAACAATGCACGACATGCAGTTCTCCTCCGCGGCTGCCGCCAGGTTTGTTGGTGGTGGACAAGCTGAGATGGACCACATGACGCGGACTGGCTTTCAGCTCGGCAGTAATGTGTATATTGTCACGTTAAGAGCGATCCACGTCAACTCATCTGCGATATCCCTCTCTCTAAAAAAATGGCTTCCCGTATTGTTTTTGTTTTTTGTTCCTTATGTGTCGTCACCAGCAATAGTTTTAGTGTTTCTGTTAGTTTTTTGCGAGATTGTTTTAAGCGTTGCGGATTCCCTTGTTTATTTGGTCCAACCAAACATTTTTTAGTGCAGCGCCGTGTTTGTGTTCACTTCCTAGTGCATCCTCTTTCGCACTGTTACAATTTGCTTTCCATTGGGGTCCAACTAGCTTATGCTCCTAGCGGTGCAACCACGAAGTCCAAAGTGTCATAAAATTTGAGCGAAGAGGAGGAGGAAAATACAAATACAGGGACAGGAGGGTTAACCAGCTGCTGCCGGGTCAGGTTGGATACCGTGCGTGGGGAAAGGGAGGGAAAGTGTTAAACATAGAACGGGAGAATTAGGAAATGGGGGGGGGGGGGGGGGAACAGGTGCGCTCGCAGTGTTTTTCGGAACAGCGCTAAAATGCCTGCGTAGAGAAAAAAGTTAACAGGGTGATCAAAGACCATGATTGCACTTTTGGAGTATGGAATTTCCGCAACTTTGTTGGGTTTGATGATGATACCATTAATGCAAAGGCATTGCTGGCTATAATTCTGCGGCAATAAAACGCTCCATAGAAAGTGCGCAAACGTGCCGGCTGCGTGACGAGCTTAAATGGGCCATGCAGATAAAATACGTTTGTTTTATTCGAGAGATTTCGTGTTTTATTGTTCTCCCAGCGCTTGTCCGGCAGCAAATTAACTGAGAAATTAATCAATTTAGGTTAAAATTGTGGTTCTCCCGCCGAAGCGTGTTTTCACGACGTCAGCAATGAAGTAGTAAGTGCGCGTTTCAAACGAACTTCCACTGCGTCATTCGGCTCTGCAGCCTTGCTTGTCGTGAGTCTTCCCAGATGGCGCTACACTGACCGTTGTCCGCCGTTGCTTTGTTTTTGAGCGTATTTGCACCTGGCTTGTTTTTGCTACTGTAGCGACAAACAGGGTCATGTAAGGTAACGTCGCTTACGCCAATCGGCCAGTGTCGTAACTTCAAAGCGGCAGACTTCTGTGCAGTCAAAACAAGTATAGTGCACCCAGTACCTCGAGAGGAAAGTGTTGCGCCGTGGCCGCCGTTTGCGTGCGAAACTAAAGCGGAAGATAAAGCGTGGTGGGCGTGTGACGTGTACAGCTTCGAGTGACATGAGCGCGTGGGCGTGGCTTTGCGGAGTTCAGCTGTCGTACGAAGACCGTTGCGCTTATCTGGACAGCTGAGGTTCTGAGTGCTGTAGCTCTGCACGCAATTATAATTTCGCAAATCTAATGATGGTTATCGCTTTGCTTGATGATCCTCTACAATTTCCTCATTACAATCAGACACTTAACTAGAATAATTAAAAAGGTAATTACCAAATTATAGTTAATTATTTTGGTAAATACCACTCGGAACCCGTTTTATTGCGTCCGCCAGGGCCTCTTACTATTTCACGCGAGAAAAACAATTTTACCTACGAAAGCCTATTTTTAAAAATTACTTCTTCCCTGTAACACCCTGTATAGCTCTGGCCTGAACGGCGGCAGATACTAAATTATGATGGCTCTGATATCGCGATTTAGAGCAATTAAACACTGACACAAAAACGACGTTGCCGCTAGGAAGCCAGCGCTCCGGTTTTTATTTTTACTTCTTTTATTCCAGCTTGCTGTGAGCTCCTGTCGTGTAATGTGGCTAACACTACAGTTCTTTTGCCGTGTTTTATTCTAGTTTCAGGAACTGTGCCCCGTCACTACGCTAAGTGCATGCTTACCAACTGCGTGCACTCCTTCCTCTTGCTCGATTCCCGCTCTCGTTACGTTGATCGGGATCACGTGGTGCCTCATGTCCACTCCACGCCGCACACGCCTGACGCCTACGAATTCTTCCTCATGCATGCTATGCTGGCCTTTCCAAGCAAGCGAAGCAACAGCTAGCAAGCGGCTGCTGCTTCATAATGAGGCTATAAGCAGTTGGGGGAAACATGCGGTAATACTGTAGACATGAGTGGTGTTTCGCAATGAACGGGTCGCTGTTTTGACGCCCAACACAATTTAGCATGAGCGGCGGATTGCGATTAGTACGTTGCAAAATGTCCTTACAGCGAACGCTAAAAAGGCTGAAAAAGAGTGTCTGCATTAAAAGCTACATCCAATAAACAAGTTCATTGGCTCGCCCTCTGCGAAGCAAGGCAGCATTATTCGTTTTCAAGATGCGACACCGCGAGTCGCCCTCCGGCACCAGACTGCACCCTTTCCAGGCCATTGGGGTATAGTCGGGACGGAAACTTCCGCCCCCTTTAAAAGCCTACCGGCTTCCTGTTGATGGGAACAGTGGCTGTAAGCGCGGTCGTTTTCAGCTTGGAGACCCTCGTCGGTGCGGAACTTACTTGGGGAAACGAAGCTAGAATTCGCTGCACAAAAAGAGAAGATAAACATAGGGGATCGGCTGCAGCTTGAAATGCACAGCGCATTTAAGACTCGCACTTCGGCAGCCAGCAGCCAGTCACCGCCGTCACCCTCTCCCATCCTTCTTGCCCCCTACTTCCGATTTACAAGGAGCATGTGATCAGGTATGCAGCGCCCCAACCACACCGCGGAGACAATTCGGAACATGCTTGCTGCAACGGTGGCCGAGGCGATCTTCGATGGTGGCGAACACACGCTCCTTGGCTGTAGCTCTTGTCACCATGCGTTTTCGTGATGCGGAAAGTGGGAACAGCCAATAACGCAAGTTATTTATCTCGTGACCAAAGTTCGTACACACGAATGAACACACGCCTTCAGAGACTTCGCGCAAATGACGAAGAGGCCAGAGCACAACGCATGTTTCTATACAGGGTGATCAAAATTAAGTCGACAGATTTAAAAAAAATTAGGCGCTTAGATTTACGTCAAGATTACCTCCGCACTGAGCTTATGTGCCCAGGGGGACACACAATTAGGTGGTGATTAATGATGTCAGTGGCTTAATTAACTAAAATTGAATAATTAACTTTTAGTGGCTGCAGTAAGTAGGCATGTTTGTATTGAAAAGTTAGACGCGATCGTGTTTCTACACAGTTTCATTTGGCAGAATTCTTCTAGCGCATCTGTACTCCGAGATATCGAACTGCGAAGTTTAATTGCCGTTTGCATGATTACGCATGCTAGACAGCGAAGACCGGCCCAAAGCTCCTCCCCTTTGTGACGTGCTTTGATAGCGGTTCCGAGTACATCAGATTGCGATAACGCCAGCCAAGACTGAAAGCGTGCCAGTTATCACTTTTGCCTATGACTCCACCCCGTTGTCAAACTAAACACCGTACACAGCAGGTACGTCATAAAAGGGAGGAGCTTTGGGCCGATCTTCGCTGTCTAGCATGCGTAATCATGCGAACGGCAATTAAACTTCGCAGTTCGATATCTCGGACAGTACAGATTCGCTAGAAGAATTCTGCCAAAAGAAACTGCGTAGAAATACAATTGCGTCTAGCTTGTCAATACAAACAAGCCTGCTTGCTGCAGCCACTGAAAAGTTAATTATGCAATTTTAGTTAATTAGACCACCGACATCAATAATTACCACCTAATTATGTGTCCCCCTGGGCGTATAACCTCACTGTAGAGGTGGTATTCACGTAAATCTAAGCACCTAATTAAAAAAAAACCTGTCGACCTAATTTTGATCACCCTGTATTTAAAGCAAAGCTTTTTACCTCCTCCCCCAAGGGTTCTTTCGCGACCGTTGGTGTCAACAGAAAACTCCCGCGAACAAATAAAAGAATTTACAGGCATTGCCAGGAATCGAACCTAGAACTAACAGAGTAACAAAGCCAGAGCCCGTTCTCTTACCGATTTAGCTACGAGCCCAACTTTTTTTTTCTTTACTGCATGGAAAACTGCACTTATTACAGCCTACAAAAGTTACGAGTCACTGCACCTAAAATAAGCCGTCCGTCAAAACTCCAACAAGCAGACGCACGCGTCCAGCAGATGCAGCCATTCTGGTGGGTCACTTTGCGCCGCATAAATTCTCCGCACCAACGCAGCTTGCTCCCGAAAAATGGACTTAACCCGCCGCGGTGGCTCAGTGGCTAAGGCGTTGCGCTGCTGAGCACGAGGTCGCGGGTTCGATTCCCGGCCGCGGTGGCCGCTTTTCTGATGGAGGCGAAAAGCAAAAAACGCCCGTGTGTACGAGATTTCGGCGCACGTTAAGATCCCCAGGTGGTCAAAATTAATCCGGAGCCCTCCACTACGCGGCGCCTCATCGCCTGCGTTGCGTCGGCGCGTTAAAACCCTACAATCATCATCAAAAATGGACTTCGTTGGGCGAGGGGTTCCGCGTGCCTGTCTGTCATGCGGCACTTTCACAAGCTATACAATCTCATCACAACAAATATATCATAGGGCACTCCAGTAACATATCGAAAAAGGCAAGAACCGAATTGTATAAGGGTAATGTCCATGTCCTTTTAAGAGCTCTTTGCAACACATCCTAGAAAACACCGCATCCCGGCACAAACAAAACAATGATCAATGGTTTTCAGGCTGATTGCATAAAACGGTCAATATGTCACACCAAGGAATAGACATTCCTTTCTCTGGCAAGCATGTTTTCACTGGGAGTGTTGATGTATGCAACTTAAAGAAAAACGTTTTTGCATTTGGAGTAAGACACATACGTGTGACACGCTTCAAGACACTGTCCTTATGGTGGCCAATGTAAGGCTGGCGATAAACCGGCACTGGGAACAGACTCTCTAATAAAGTGTTCGTCAAAGCCTTTCTGGTAGGGTAAACAGATATTCCAGGGAAAACCTCGCAGTAAGGAAATGGAAGGTATCGACCACCTCCTTTAAAAAGCCCCATGGCGGCTTCGTACTAACTTCACCATTGGAGACAAGCAAAAACGGTAAATGAAAACTTATGCGCTGTTGAATAACGTTGAGTAGAAGTGGATGATGCGTCACCTTATAGAAGAAAAACCGAGATACAAGCTGGTGTACAAACAAATGTATCAGTCCAGCACCGCCAGACACTAATGGAAGGAACAAATTGTCCCTACGCATAGGTTCCCATTGGGACCCCCACACAAATGATGCAAAAACTCTGTGTAGAGCTTGTACTTTAGAACGCGCACAATGAAGTACTTGCAGCACATAAACAAGCTTTGCGACAAGGAAGACATTACAAACCTGCGCACGCACAAACACAGTAAGTTCTCGCCCCATTCATGCCTGAGAGGCTCGCTTGACTTTTTGGAGTGCCAATGACCAATGCGGCCCGGTGTTTCGTATTTGGTGCAAAGGTGCACCTAGGTATTGAAGTGCGTCCTTATCCCAAGTAATGCCACCAAAGGAAGGTTTCGCACCCCATTCCCCAAACCAAAATCCCTTTGATTTTTCCATATTCACGGCCGCTCCAGACGCGTCACAATACTGCCTGGTCAGATTAAGGGCTTCTTGAACGCTTTTTTTATCAGCACAGAAATAGGCAATGCCATCCGAAGGATAGTGATGAAAAGCCCCGTACTCTTTGACTCTGCTGAATACTAAGGCACAGAGGTTCGAGGTATAAGGCAAACAACAAGGGTGAAAGGGGGCAGCCCTGTCTAACAGACGACTTAATCGAAACTGCGTAGGCAGAAAGCGCGGTTGACGACCAGTTGTGTGGTGCACTGTTTGTAACAAGCTGAAGCCTTTTAACACATATCCCTAAATTTACCGCTGCAATAGTGCGAATAGAAATCATGAGAAACGCGATCAAATGCCTTTGAAATGTCAATTTGGATAAGGGCCACCTGCTCTTGCCGAAATCAGACACACACTCCAATATTGAACGGGCAACATGTATGTTTGTTTGAAATGCTCCTACTTCGAATTCCGCACGTTTTGATGAGGTCCGACTGAATTAGTGATGACAAGGTGAAGGCGCCTAGTAAAATGTTTAGCAAAAATTTTATAATCTACATTGCAGAGAGATATTGGCCGATAGCCGTCAACCGATTTCAGCTTTTGTTATCTTTGCGTTTTCGGAATTAAAACTGTGTGTCCTAATAAAAGGTTGCGGCAAAACATCATGGTCGTATGCTGCTGTGAATATGTCCTAACAGAACGGGAGCAAGGATATCAGAGAACATTTGATAAAACTCTCCGCTTCAAACCATCGGGCCCCGGGGTCTTGTTTGTCTTGAGGTCAGATATGGCAGCCTTAACTCTTTCGAGTGTAATAGGCCCAGAAAACCAGAGCGCACTCATCGTCTGTCAGCTTTGGGAGTAAATCAATGTTATGTTGAATTTCGATTACCTCCTTTGCAAGTGCTGACTCCCGCTCATCATTTAGTGAACGACGAGTGGGGTATAATCAAAGTATTCCGCAGCGGGCTTTAATTTCCCTGTGCCGCTTTTGGCACTGTTCCAATATTCTAGTTCACTGTACCGCTAGTATCACGTGTTTTATTTTTGGTGCAAAAAGCACCAAAAAGAAAAAGACTTACCAAAACATTCCGCGTAAGCGCTTATCAGGATGCGAGGAGCACTTGCGTAAAAGCCTTAGCAATTTTCACTAAATTAGGCCGCAAGTGCGCCATGTGGACATAGAATTTCTTATAATATACAGTGTAAAGAAACTCCGTACTTTTACGGACGAAGCATACGTCAAAAAACGTAAACTGCTTTTGTATTTGAGAAAACGTAGGGAGTGTCCATTAAAAAACGTAAACACCTTCCGCATTTGGGAAAATGAAAGGAATTTCCGTAATTCGACAAAACGAGCGAGGGAAAGAAAATTGAATCTGGCTTAACTGAGGTAAGATGTTAGCAGAACGCAATTGCGTCACCTGCAGTCGTGATGGAGACCTCCTAAATTTATTGTCATGTAGCAAAAAACGGCTCGGTTGTCTTGAAGGCAAAACATGTGTATTGGAGCGAACTTGGGCTCCCCTAACAACTAACTCAATACACAGGTGGCGAAGCTGCAGTCAACAAGGGGACGTGTGCAGGAGAGTGTCGGCGAATCTAATGCCGCGGCGTCTGCTCTTCGCCATTTACCTTTTGGCGAGGGTATGGCTGGAACCGTCGAATTACAGAACCCTGTGTATCGAGTTCGTCGTAACAGGCGAGGCGACCAGTAGCTGAATAAAGGACCCATCCGTCGTTTATTCAGTCGTTGCCTGGCAGTGCTGCGTGGGCAGCGAGGGGAAGGGAGAGTTGGGCAACAAAGTGAAAACTGCTATCGGCGCACATGCGCGATAGCCCGATCTGATACATCTTTTCTTCACACAATTGAGAGACTTCCCTGTCACCAAATAAGCTAACAAACTTGCTGAAAGTCTTCGTCGTAGCGAAGGCGTTGCTGCTGCATCCGGGCTCTGGTTGACCGGCGGCTTGCAGGCAATGCGGATTGGTCCACGCGAGTCTCTCTTTGCCCGGCTGTATCCGGAATCTTCGGACTTGAGTGGTCTAAGTCCCCGGCCGATGTGCCACACGCGTAGTTTACCGGTTCGGGGTTTTCGATTGGTTGCATTGTGGCATCCGGTTGCGCCCCAGTGTCTTCCAGATTTCTCCGGTAGTCGTTCTCGCTGGTGCAGCGTTCATCTGTTCGCAGCAAATGTTGTCGATTGCGCCTCAGCTCTCTCTGGCTGTCAGTTCGGACAAGATACGAACGAGGCGCTACTTCCTTGAGCACCGTTGCTTTGCTTGACCAGTTATCCGTCTTGACCCTAACAACGTTTCCGGCTTCGAGAGGCTAGATTGGCTTACCCATCAGTGATTGCCGGTGTTTCGATACGGCGCATCCCGCATCAGCGCTGACCTCGGGAACGGCTGTTCGAAGACGGCGGCCTTGCAGCAGCTCTCCGGGAGAACGTCCGTCTTCTAAAGGAGAAGAGCGATACGCCAAAGGTCCCAACCAGAGATCTTCACGGCACTCGGTAGTTTTCTTGAGAATTCGTTTCACAACCTGCACACCCTTTTCAGCTGGGCCGTTTGAGCGGGAAAAATGAGGGCTTGATGTGATATGTTCAAAATCGTAGCGTCTTGCAAAGGCAGCGAAGTCACGTGGCGCGAACTGGGGTCCATTGTCAGTGCATACCTGCACAGGGATGCCATAGCGAGCGAATATGGCAGATGTCATCGAAATGGTCGCTGTTGCTGTTGTGCCCGCCAGCCTTTCGACCTCCGGAAAGTTCGACTGGTAGTCGTTGACCACCACGTACGAGTCCCCTGCAAACTGGAACAGGTCAATTCCGACACGGTACCATGGTCGCTCCGGGGTAGGCTGTAGCAGTAGGGGCTCGCTCGGCTGGTTGTATGAATATTGCTGGCAAACATGGCACGTTCGTACTAGGTTCTCAATGTCACTTCCAAGACCTGGCAAGAAAACTAGACGCCGTGCCCTCAATTTGCACTTGTTCTGTCCCAGGTGACCTTCGTGTATCCTTCGCAAAATTTCCGCTCTCATGGTCTTTCGTACAATAATCTTGCTTCCTTTCAGCAGTACGCCATCCACTTCCGTTAGCTCCGATGTGAACGGTTTCAGCTCCCCTTGAACGTACAGTCATGGACAATTCAAATGCGAACCGCCGAGCGCGTGGCCGAAGATACCGGTGCCGTCACCTGGCAGCGGCCGCGGAAAAGTCACGGACATGCGCAGTTGAGATGAAGGGAGCGAGGCTGCGTGTCCCACTCCGATATGTTGCCCTCTGCTTGCTCGCATGCTTGCTTTGTCGCCGCGCCGCAAGAGGGCTGAAATCTGAGCTGTTAGCGAGGCGGCCCAAGATAGTAGGCAACTGCGGTTACTCAGCGCTCGGCGCCCACGATCGGCCGCTCCCCGCCTTTGCCAGCGTCACATAGCTGCGCGTGCGTGGCGCAGTCACTGGTCGGCGACTCTGGCTAGTTTCGGTTTCAAAATTGGGGCGATCCTAGCGGCAGGGTGCTGCGGCGTGGCCCTTCCCTTTCCCTCATCGTTTCTTTCTTTCCACACCACGCAGGCTTCCGCGCCTCCTCACGCATGCGCAACAGCTCACCGGCCGCCAATATTTTTTTTTTTCTTTCTGTGGGCGCGCACGGCGGGCCAGTTTGGTGCGTGCGTAAGCGAGCCGGCGTGCGAAGGCTGCGGGGTTGCCTAAACGCCTCCGCAGGCTGAAAGTTTCGCTGCATTATAAAATATATACGAATGTATTCTAAATATGGGGCCGCGGGGGAAGGAGCGTCACCAGTCCTGGGCAGCTCTGTAGTGCAGCAACACAGGGCGAAACAGTTCGGCCAAGTTTTTCGTCTTCTCCAAAAATGACAGGTAAGCAAATTAGCTTTGTACAAGTTATAGTGAATTCCTTAGAAGCCCGACCGATTGCACTCTTCTATTTTCACTTCGCACATGTAACGTGACGTTAATGAGACATGTCAGTCGTCTTGGAGTGGAAACTAATGTGCAAATATATCCCAGCCTTGCAGGTACACAAAGTTTTAATAGAAGTAAACGCGCATTCGGCGCGCAACTCTTGCTCGTAAGGTGAATTTGAGGCGGCATTGCTGTTTTGCGATTGCCTTAGTAACTGCTTGAACGTCCGATTCAGGATTCTTATCGATGTATTTTTGTTGTTGTTTCGTGCAGTGGGTTGAGTCTTGGGTGGGGTCCCAAGTCGAGGACGGTTCGAGACTTCATTGGATGTTTCCTGTGGTGAATCACCTCAACCCCTCCAAAGTTATCACGCTGCACCTGCTCACAAAGAAGGCAAGCTCAACTGTACGCGCTTCTTGTCATTGACTGCGTACCTATTACCACGGCGATTGTTGGCGCGGGGTAGCGTGCCCTAACCAATTTTTCCGGTGCCATCTTGCTCCAAAACGGATATTTGCAGCAAAACTGCTGCCAAACGTTGCTTCAGTGCTCCGAAAAATCTGGCGTAAAACCGCGGTGTTCAATGCCAGTCAATTTGCGCAGGGAGCAGTGGAAGGCCAAGCCGAAATACATGCGTTGTCTGCAGCTGCCATTGCAAGCGTTTCGCTCATAAAAAAAAAAAAAAAGGTAGCATTGCCGGCTTTGCTGTTCAATCTAACCTGCGCGCCCGCGCCATGTCATCTTATCGCGAGTGGCTTTGCTGTTCCATAGTTCTAAAGATAGAATCGATATCGGACAGGATGAGATAAGAAGCGCTGCCCAGGTACAAGCTAGGGAGTAGCGTGTGACAACCTAGACGATATCTGCAAGTATTGAGCTCGGTACATGCGGCTTACAATACAGGAAAACTTTTTTTCTGCACGTCCCCCCCCCCTCCCCCTTATAATCAGACTGTTCACGCGCCATTAAAAGAAAAGACGGGTGCGCTCGATTTGTGTTGCGATTGTGTTCTGTATTATACGACGTGGTTGTGCATTATTTTTGTACGCAGATATAATCTAGCAATGAGTGGTCAATAGTGCGGTTATTGTGTTGCAAAAGTTTTTTCTCGCTGCATTTTGTTGGTGTGAACAAGATTTCTCGGAAGTGTATGGTCGGGTCAACGCTTCCTTTCAGAGTTTGCGTTAACTGGCCCAAAAGGCAGGCGTTGAAGCATACCTGTGCGTGCTTTCTTTTAAATTTTAGGTTCCCGTTTACTGTGTCTCTGAACTGAAACGAATTTTTTGAATGTGTAAAGAACATTCCCGTCTCGAGGTGAGCCCAAGAAATAAGTATAAATTGAGTGGAACTTTCAAGTTCTTTCCTTCTCCCGCCGAGGTGTGCGCGAAAAAAAATATGTATACTAATTAGAACTTTCGAAGTTATTCTTGCGTAATCTATTATTGTGTACCTAAATGTGCATCTTGAACGTTTTTTTTCCTATTCTGGAATGTTGCATGCCTAAATTTGCATGTCATATTTTTGCTTAGAGTCCAACAGAGTGTACATAAAATGTATGTGCATTATATTTTGTGTAGTGCATGTGTTTTCGTGACTTCGAATCAAAGATGTCTTACATATGAATTTTGAATAAAAGAAAAGCGAAAAGAATGTTTGTGTAACGCTCCAATTATTATCGCCACAAAGACAACAAGTCGACACCAGAAAACATACTATTACCAACATGTTTTCTTCGTTCAATTGTTAAACACGTTACTGCACACACATACCAAACGACGGGCGGCGGACATTCCGAGGCATCGCCGCCGCTCGTCCAACTTTCGCGCCTGGTGCCATTGCCGAGCGGCCCATGAGCAGCCAACGGTGGCAGGCGCGGAAGTTGGGACGAGCGTCGGTTGCTGCGGGCCGGCGCGCGGCGGCCCGGACCGGCTGCCGCGGAAAAAATGACGTCATCAGCGTCCGCGACGTCACCAACCTTCTTTCCCCCCTCGCACTCGTTGCCATGACGATAAATGCAAACGTTTTTTCAGACGCCACGTACCACTAGGGGAGGATTTGGCGCTGTTGGCGCGAATTACGCGGGACCACGGTGGATGCTAGAGAGGCCGCCCCGTGGCGCAGTGACTCGAACCGACGACGACCATTGGGACTGGCCCGAAGCCATGTTTAGTGCAGTCAGGAGTTGATCCTGAGGCGTCGCATGCATGCCACAAGGCCAAAAGAAAATGAATTAGCCCATTGGCAACGACGCCGTAACTCGGTTTATTTCGGCCAGGTAGCAGCCGCACAGTGCCGAGGCATACAGATCGCAGCATGTGCTTTGTGCCAACAACAACAAAAACAAATGAGATGACGGTGAGCGACAACCTGAAAACTGCCAATTAGCCGTGGCATTATTCCAAAAAAAGGTTAAAAATGCAAGTGTCATGGCAAACAGTCGCCGGGATAGGCAGCAGCCCCTGGACAACAGAGGCAGTGGCGGGAGCCTTTTTGAGACACTTCAATACTTGGTGAAGTCCCCCTTGGCCGACACAACAGCCGCCACACGTCGAGGAATGCTCTTGAAAAGACGCGCCGCGAAGTCGGTAGCCCGGAGGCGCTGCCACTCCTCTTCGGCAGCTTGCCACAACGCGTCACGCGAGCCGCCCTGTAGCTGTCGGCTGCTAAGGGACTTCTTCATTGCTCCCCACACGTTTTCAATTATATTCATGTCCGCCCATGCGGTCGCCACTCGATCACCATCACGCCTCGCTCTTCCATGGTAGGTGTTTTACTGACCGAGCCATGTGTATCGGGCTTCGGTCATGCTGCAAATAATACAGACCATCCGCGAATGGACGGACCATCGAGGGCGTAGGGTATCACCACGCTGTCAACGATGTCCTCGTACGCAGCCGCGTTGAAGCGGCCCTCGATACGAACTAACGGACCGAGGCCATGGCTTGAAATCGCACCCCACATGCTAACGGCGCACCGGCCGCTACTTGAAATCCGCTGCAGGTTACAAGACTCGAATCTGAGGAAGAAAGAAATCGCAGTAGGTTAGTGCCGATATCGTTCAGACGTTTGTTTATCTCTGGGCCATTGTCGACAAATGCACCCGACGCACAATTTCGCTCCGGGAAAGGCAGTGCTGTAGGCAGCTAAATGACTGCATATGCTCCGCCGTCGTTTTTCTATTGTGAGTCACAAAAGAAACTTGGCGCCCAAGCTTGGGAGCGCAATAGTTCTGACTGCTGGCGAGGGCTGCGCCGAACAAAGATATGAAATGACTGCACTACAAATCGCGTGGTGAGTGGCAACAAACCTTCACGTAAACGAACATGCAAGCAACACGAAAGCTTGTCGTGGGCTCGTTTGCCTGGTCTATCTTTTAATTATATTCGCACTATCGCTGTGTATTCTATTACTATGTTGTTTTAAAAGAAAATGAAAAACATTTGCATCACTCATAACTGGTGTTCACGGCCCTCCAAATGCGTTGGCGCTGGTCCCAACGGCTTGAAAATGTGGATTCGTCCGTGAAGAGAACACAGCTCCAGTCTTCCGCCGTCCAGGTTGCGTGGTCTTCTGCGAAAAGCAGTCTCGCAAGCTTGTTTGCTTCGGATAGCTTGGGCTTTCTAGCAGGGATACAATTTCGTAGCCGCACATCATGTAAGCGGCGTCGAACAGTTTTCGTGCTTGCTGAAAGGTCGAGCTCACACTTGATTTGTTTAGACGTCAGGGACGGCTTTACTGCGGCGGCGGCCACGATTAACATGTCTTGCTCACTTGTGGTAGCCCGTGGTCTGCGTCCTCGGGGAAGATTCTCGATCCAGCCCTCATCGCGGAACGCTTGCAGGATGCGATTCACGGCCGCATAGTGGTCGTCCTGTGGTCGTCCTGTGTGTTCGCAATATCGCGCTGCCTAATACCTTCTTGGAAGAGGTTGATCATGCGCAGTTGGTCTTCCTCCGGAACGCTTGGCATAATCGGTTTCAAATGAGGGCATGGCTTACGGCCTCTTCGCATGTTATACAGTTTTGCTGACAAAACAGCGACACCAGGAAAAGGGTGACGCGTCAACAACAGGGTTATGCTTTGTCCCATTAGTTTGCGCAGTGTGGTTTTCAGGAAATACAAAGCCTTCAAGAGCGATATTTCAGACCCCCCCCCCCCCAAAAAAAAAAAAAAAAAAAGAAACAGGATGACAAACAAACAATGTGGCATTTTTGTGTTCTCTTCCGTCATGTGGGAGCCACTAGTCAAGACGTATGAAGCCCATCCCAGACATTGTGGACCACTTCAAGAATAGGACAGTCTGTTGTGCATTCTTTCAAAGGCTGTGTCAGCGTGCTGAGGTAGTCCTCGGCTCCCGCGTCAAGTACGACGTCGTTTCAATCACAGGAGGCAACCACCAGACTTGCGAAGCTCGAAATTGCAAAATTCAACGGAGACGTGCGCTCATGGCCGAAATTCTGGAACGAATTCGAGTCGACAATCCACAAGAATTCAGCGCTTCCAGCCATTGACAAATTTAAGTATCTCTCAAGCTATCTGACAGGACGAGCTGCCGCTGCAATCGAAGGCCTTACGTTGACAGACAGAAACTACGAGATCGCGGTCAAAACCTTTTTGGAGAGGTTCGGCAAAGATGAAGTGATCATCGAGGATCATATGTCGAGGTTGCTGTCGATTCGACCCGTGCTGAACGTCGAGGAAACAGGGAGGCTGAGGATGCTGTACGATGAAATTCAGGCTGGTGTCCGAAGTTTGGAGGCTTTGGGCGTGCCGCCGAGCGGCTACGGAGTGCTGCTGCTCACGGTCCTCCGAAAGAGCATTCCAAAGGAGCTTCGCTTGGAGTACTGTCGCAGGAAGACAGCTCGCAGTGATGGAACCGAGGATGAGATACTGAGTTTTCTAGACTTCCTGCGAAATGAAATCGAGAGCAGAGAGAGAGCAGAGTACGGTACTTGTCGGTTTCAAGAGTCTCATTCGCCACGAAACAAACAGAACCGCATGGGAAACGACCAAAAGCAGGCATCGTCGTCAGTCCTGTCAGCGTTCGCGGATAAGAAGGAAAATGCATGCGCCTTTTGCAAAGCACGTGATCACCTGACAGCCGACTGCCAGGCGGGTGTTTCTCTCGAACAAAAGAGCAACATACTGAAACAAGAGAGACGTTGCTTCAAATGCACCAAACGAAACCATCGAGCAGCTGAATGTCGTACGGCAAAATGGCTCACTTGCGCGAAGTGCTCAGCTCGACACGCCACTGCTCTTTGCGGCCTCAACAACAGACCCGCCCAGGAACCATCGAGCCAGGTTGCGGCCCCGCCAGCGCCTACCGCAGAGTCGTCACTTCAGGTAGCAGCGACGGTTGGCGCTGTCCGCATTATGCTGCAAACTGCTCAAGTTTGGGCAGAGGGACCTCACGAGCGATCCAAAGTGAGGCTCCTTCTTGACGGCGGAAGTCAGCGCACATTTGTGAAACAAGAACTATCGCGACGGCTAAAACTCCGCGTCCTGGGAGAGGAAAAACTGACAATTATGACCTTTGGCAACGAGAGGCCCACTGAGCAAAGAAAATGCCGCCGCGTCGAGCTGTGGCTGCGCAACCAACACAGCGGAAACGAAGTCCGAGTGGAAGCGTTGGAGGTCCCTCATATTTGCTGCGACGTGATACCAGCTCCTGAGATGACCACCGTGGCATACCTTAATGAACAAGGAATGGAGGTCGCCGACTGCTCGGTCGATGGGTCCCGTCTCGACGAAGTAGGACTCCTCCTAGGAGCCGATTATTACTGGGAGGTGGCCACCGGTAACATCAAGCGCCTACAAAGCGGGCTCGTCGCCGTGGAGACGGTTTTCGGATGGACGTTGCAGGGAAGTGCGTCAACTTCGTCATCCGCAGTCGCCTATCACGCCAGCACCGGGGTCTTGCGCGTAACGGTAAGCGCCGACCTGGATGACGACAATCTTTCCAAGCAGCTAAAATCATTCTGGGAGCTGGAGCACATAGGCATTACGGACAAGCCAGATAACACCCACACCGAGAAGCAAGTGCTACAGGACTTCAAAGAAAACGTCGCTTACAAGGACGGTCGCTACTGCGTTGCCCTTCCCTGGCAAGAAAACATACACGAGCTTGCGGATAACAAGACGATGGCTCTTGCGAGGCTCTCCTCTCTGACTACAAAGCTTTTGCGAAGTGAAGGCACGGCTGAGGCCTACGACAGAGCGATGCGGGACTACCTCCTTACCGGACACGCTGAGGAAGTCCCGAAGCGGGTGAGTCCCCGAGGGGGCCTGTTTATTACATGCCGCATCGCGGCGTAACGCGCCCGAGCAGTGAAACTACCAAATTAAGAGTAGTTTTTGATGCTTCGTCAAGCGCACCAGGTCAGCGGTCTTTGAATGAGGTACTATCTGCTGGGCCGAACCTAAATCCGAACCTGTCGGATATCCTCATTAGGTTCAGGATGCACATTGTGGCCATCATGGCTGACATTGAGAAGGCCTTTCTCCAGGT
Source organism: Haemaphysalis longicornis (assembly GCA_013339765.2). Lineage (NCBI taxonomy): Eukaryota > Metazoa > Arthropoda > Arachnida > Ixodida > Ixodidae > Haemaphysalis > Haemaphysalis longicornis. Next base: position 63,267 of record JABSTR010002179.1, read on the forward strand.
TGGGCTTGCGGAAATGGATCGCGATGCACTACGCTTCCTTTGGTACGAAAGCGCTCCCAGACGGGGAGAAGTTCTTCCTCCGATCAAGGAGTATCGAATGACAAGAGTGCCCTTTGGAGTTACCTCTAGTCCATTTCTGCTCGCAGCTACCTTAAAGCACCATCTCGACTCTGTGCATAACTTGTTTCCTGCAACATCAGAGATGCTACGTGACCACTTGTACGTGGACGATCTTGTAACGGGAGCTGACAACCTGGAGGAGGCGGAAAAGATTTGTCGAGAATCACAGGAAATCATGCAGCTAGCTGGCATGAACCTCCGTAAATGGAAATCGAACGAATTCAAGCTCGAAGAGGCATTGTCGGAAACAGATCGAACCCAAAGCGGATTTTCCGACGTGACGATGACAAAAATTCTTGGAGTCGAGTGGAGGCCAGAAAGTGACGATTTTGTGTTTGAGATGAACACGCTGATTGACTTTTTGAGCAAGCGACAAGACACGAAGCGATTTCTTCTGCAGGCATCTGCACGCGTGTTTGACCCCTTTGGCTTCCTCGCGCCAATTTCGACTACTGCGAAAGTAATGTTTCAGAGCCTGGGGAACGAGGGACAGACTGGGACGAAAGTCTCCCGCCCGATATAGCTGAGACGTGGGACAAGTGGTGCCACCAGCTGCCTATGCTGAGGCAGATCGCAACACCTAGGCTGCTCGCTCGTGACCTCAGCCATGCGTGCACAGAAGTGGAGCTCCATGTGTTCTGTGATGCCAGCCCAAAGGCATACGGCGCTGTTGCTTATGTTAAAGCAAGGACAGAAAATGGATGCACCACGGTGACATTGTTGATGGCTAAAGCGAGAGTGGCTCCTCTCAAGCGACTGTCACTACCGCGACTGGAATTGATGGGAGCCGTTATCGGCGCACGGCTGGCAAAAAACCTGACGAAACAGTTGGGAATTGAAGGCATGACAGTTCACTGCTGGACAGACTCAACGATAGCCTTAAGCTGGATCAAAAGTTCCGCCTCCAAATGGAAGCCTTTTGTTTCAAACCGAGTCCAAGAGATACAACAACTGACCAATCCCGCAGTGTGGAAGCACTGTCCCGGAAAGGAAAACCCCGCAGACATATTAACCAGGGGTATCTTACCATCAGTTTTGGTGAATGCTAAGCAATGGTGGGAAGGGCCAGAGTGGCTCAACAAAAGCAAAACGTACCCCGCCTTCGAACCCTGCCTTGCTGATCCCCAACTCTGGCAAGAAGAAATCAGAACGCCGGTGCTAAACACCATAACAGACGGCGAACCAGCTGTTCTGATAAACCTAAGCGAAAAGAGTTCCCTCACTAGAGTGCTTCGGACAACAGCGTGGATCAAGCGCTTCCTCTACAACTGCCGAACCTCTTCGGAGAAAAGGATGGGGAGCCTGTCAGCCGAAGAGATGACCGAGGCGGAGAGGTACTGGCTGAGGATTTCACAGATGGAAACATTCGGAAATGAAGTACGGACCCTCAGTGCATCCAAGCCGCTCGACCGAAAATCCCGATAAAAGATTTGAACCCGTTCCTAGACAACGAGGGACTGCTACGGGTTGGAGGTCGGCTGCAAAACAGTACAGAGCAAGAGAGAACAATACATCCGATCATTCTGTCTGCGAGGCACCCTTACGCTGGCCTTCTGATTCGCGGGGAACACAAGCGGCTTCTACACGCAGGAGTACGAGATACGTTATCCCACCTCCGTGAGAACTACTGGATCATTCGTGCAAGACAAGCCGTGAAATCAGCCATAAGACGCTGCGTGCCGTGTCAAAGACAGAGTTGTCGACCTGCCGCGGAAGCTCAGGCCCCGCTACCAGCTGACAGGGTGACTCAGGCGGACCCCTTTGAGGTTACGGGTGTAGACTTCGCGGGCCCCATATTTTACACGGACCAAGGAAGCATGCGGAAGTCTTATATAGCGCTCTTTACTTGCGCTACAACCAGGGCGGTACACCTAGAGCTGGTAAGAGACCTCACTACTGAGACATTTCTTATGGCGTTGAGGAGATTTATTGCGAGAAGAGGAATACCGAAAACTGTGTACTCGGACAACGCTCTCACATTCAAGCGAGCCTCAGCGGACCTGAACAAAATCTTCCACGCCATCAAGGGAAGCGACACTCAGGCATACCTAAGTGACCATCGAATAACTTGGAAATTCATAGTGGAAAGAGCAGCATGGTGGGGTGGTTTCTGGAGAGAATGGTACGAACAGTCAAGAACGTTCTCCGAAAGGTTCTTGGAAGAAGTGCACTCGACTACGACAGCATAGTAACCATTCTCATTCAGGCGGAAGCGGTTGTCAATTCTCGTCCGCTCACCTACGTGCACTCTCAGGCGGAAGAACTCACGCCTTTGACCCCGTCGCACTTACTCATCGGACGTAGGCTTACAAGTTTGCCCTCTCCCGGCGGTAATATCGTAACGACATCTACGAAAAGTACAGTCACAAGGCAATCGCAGCGACGCAGCGCCCTTATGGATTTGTTCTGAAGACGATGGAGACGCGAATATCTGCTGGAGCTACGTTCGGCGCACTTCGCAGCGGGGCTCCCGAAGAAGAGCGTCAAGGAGGGAGACATTGATGTCTTGCTCGGCGAAGATAAAACACCTCGCCAGCTGTGGAAACTTTGCAGGGTGGTCGAGACGTTTCCCGGACGAGATGGAAAGGCTCGGGCCTGCAGAATAGTTCTTCCTAACAAGAAAGAATTACGGCGGCCAGTTCAAGCGCTTTACCCTCTGGAGCTGTAATAAGAATGAGCAGAGGCTCATTGGGGGGGAGGATGTTAAGAATTCCTCCGTTCTCGGAAGGCGTATCTAAAGTTTACACGTCGCTGATGGGGAAGAGCTCGGGAGGACTTTGGAGGCCCCGGATCAAGTAACCGAAGACGAGGATCGGAGCGAAAGGCGGCCGCTGTTTTAACACCATGCGGCGCATCCGACACCATGCCACAGACCCCGACGGTGCGGCGCCAGCGAGCGACGTGTGTTTATATGTGTGCGCGCTTGCAGACGAACCGACGCCAACCATCGCCATTTGAGGCACCGAGACTCTCCTCTTTGTTCGTGCCCTTACCCTCTTTCTGTAGTGTATACCTGTGCGTATAATAAAACAGAGCTTCAAGTGAACCCATACTGTTCGCATCGTTCCTTGGAGATCTCCTGCGCGCGCGGCACCAGCCGCCCCGTTAAGTTACGCGCAGTTCGAGCGGGAACTCGCTAATATCCAAAGGCAAGTTCACGCCTGCGGTTTTCCGTACTGTTTTCGACAAAGAAAACACTACTCAACAAGGGGGACGTTCTAACAACTGTTCCCATTCCCTCCGTGCGTCTTATCGGCTGTCGGACGATACCATATTATCGGCGAAATGACGTAAGCTTTGTAGACATGCCAGCGTGGTGGGAGCGCCAACAGTTAGTGGAAGAGCTCCCTCCTTTCCCCCTTTGTTTTTCACAGCACCATCCGCGTATCGCTCCGAATCTGTTTCGAGGCTATTTGCCACGCGTTCCTGTGTTCCCTTTCATATTGCTCATAATAGTACACCAGCATTGCCTTTGAAGTAGCAGGAATGCAGTCACTGACCAAGTCAAAAATTCAAAGACGTTTCAGAACCCACCGGGGTTAAGAAACATCGTTATTTCTTTTTTACTTGGTCAATGACTGCATTACTGTTTCTTCATACAATACCTGACCAGACGACTTTTGGTCGAAGCCTCCACTGCACCCACATTTGAGTTTCTCACAGCCCTTAGAAACGAGCACGTCCGTACTCTCGGGCGCAGTTTCTGCGCTCTGCATGTGCATAAATAGTTAATTAAAGGTAAAAGTTGCCTTTCAAAACTCTTGTTATTTTTATTTCTCAACCTACATTTAATAAAGAACTTTTTACTCACTACACCTGCGTAGAAAGAAAAAAGAAACCTATAAAAAACACGGCCTACGGAAGCCATATTCCGCATTTCAAAGAGTAGCATTCGTTTCGAGTACCCGTACAGCCAGGACCATGTAACACCTTGCATTTACACAAAAATGCAGATATCCCGATAGTTACACCTGTAATAGTTATAATACCGTAATCGAATATGATTGGCAGAACAGAATTTTGAAGAACTAAAAAATAAGAGCATTATAAAAAGTTACAAAAAAATGACGAACCGTGTAGCGTCCTGCATTTCCACAATAATGGAGATTCCACGAAGCGTCCACCCGCAATCGTTATCATAGCGTAAAATGGGATAACTAGGCACGAGACCATCTATTCTATGAAAAGCGTGGAGATGTCTCTTAAACGAACGCTAGCACCTACCCCAACAAACAGCATCAAGTAGCCGTAGTCATCACCAAGACCACCCTCGTAGCTTCTGCAACAATCGAGACGTCGTCAACATGGATTGCCGAGGAGTTCACCACCGCACTAGCCCTCATTCATACGAAGAACCCCATCATCATCACAGATTCTCAAGCAGCATGCAGAAGCTTCCTAGCCGAAAGGGTAGCCCACTCAACTTTGAAACTACTGTATCAGCATCAACCCTGCCAGAAAGTCACCTTCGTTTAGACTACTGGTCATTCCTAATTGACGGGAAATAACTTTGCTCACCAGCAAGCCTGCGCCCTGTCCCTTCAGGCTACTGAGCTAGAATACCGCACCGTCCGTCCCTCCATTGACTTTTCAAGATATTACACAATATTACAGCGATGGCGTAGAGGTAGAACACCCGCCTCGCGTGCAGAAGGACCGTGGTTCGAATCCCGGTGCCGGACAATTCCCACCGGATAAAAAAAAAATCCGCGTATTGATGGAATTGCACAAAGGGGCTTGGGGTGCGGCCTGAACCCGGCGACCATTGCCGGTAATGCACTCCCTCACCAGCAGGATTGGCAGAGCATTGGCCCCTGGTGTAGTAACGGCCACAACCTCCCATGAATACACCAACTAACCTTCGGCCTCAGTCCCAGCGGCTGCGAAGCAACTGACCACGGCGGCGGTCAGACCTGTGACGCAGCAGAGGGTGCTAAGAATCACTGAATCCGGACAGGCCGCCAATGGAATCTGAACCTGGCAACGTTTAACGTGCGAACCTTATCTAGCGAAGCAAGTCTCGAGGTGTTGTTCGAGGAATTAGAGGGCATTAAATGGGATGTAATAGGGCTTAGCGAGGTTAGGAGGGCAGGCGAAGCCTTTACGGTGCTGAAAAATGGACACGTCTTATGTTACCGTGGTCTAGAGGACAGAAGAGAACTGGGAGTGGGATTTCTAGTCAATAAAAGCATAGCTGGCAACATAGACGAATACTACAGCATTAACGAAAGGGTAGCAGCTCTTGTAATTAGGCTCAATAAGAGGTACAAGCTCAAGGTGGTGCAGGGCTACGCGCCCACATCCAGCCACGACGACCAAGTAGTGGAACGCTTCTATGAAGATGTGGCCAAAGTAAGAACGCAGTATACCGTAGTTATGGGGGACTTCAATGCTAAAGTAGCAAGAATCAGGCTGGAGACAAGGCAGTTGGGAACTATGGTCTGGGCTGTAGAAATAGCAGGGGGACCTACTAGTTGAGTTTGCAGAACGGAATAACCTACGCATAATGAATACCTTCTTCTGTCTAAACGGGAGAGTCGGAAGTGGACCTGGAGGAGCCCGAATGGGGAAGCACAAAAAATGAAATAGACTTCATATTATGCGATAACCCTGGCGTCCGTGCAGGATGTGGAAGTGCTCGGAAGGGTAAGGTGGTAGTGGACCCACCGTATGGTAAGATCTCGAATTAGGCTAGAGTTGAGGAGGGACCGCAACAAGCTAGTACGAAAGAAGCCGATAAATGAGCAAACAGTAAAGACGTAAAGTAGACAGAATTCAGGATCGCGATGCAGAACCGATATTCCGCCCTTAACGAGGAAGCCGCGCTTACGACACAGGAGAAGTCCAGCGACAACCTTACACGCATTCTCACGGAGTGGGCAGTAGAAAGTCTGGGGCACTATGGCTAGACCAGGATACTGGTAAACTTTCACAGGAGACGAAAGATCTAATCAGGAAACGGCAAAACCATCAGAATCTCTACCGCAGCTGACAGATAGAACTAGCAGAGCTCTCGAAGTTAATCAATAAGCGCAAGACAGCTGACATACTGAAGTAATAATATGGAGAGGATCGAATACAGCTGTAAAGAACGGAGGTAGCCTGAAAGCAGTAAAGAGACGTCTTGGCGTGGGGAAAAATCAGATGTATTGCACTTAAGGATAAGCAAGGCAATGTCATCACAAATAGGGATAAAATAGTCACAGTGGCCGAGGAGCTCTATAGGGATCTGTACAGTAGCCGGGACAATACAGGATATGCCGAACGAGACAGTAGTTCAGAGGAGATAGACATCCCACCAGTAACGACCAGAAGAAAGTAAGGAAGGCTTTGAAAGAAATGAAAGGGGCAAAGCACCTGGTGAGGATCAGATAACAGCAGACCTCTTGAAGGATGGCGGGAGAAATTGTACTTGAAAAACTGGCACAACCTGTATACGCAATGCCTAATGACCGCAATGGTACCGGAATCTTGGAAGAACGCGAACATCATCCTAATCCATAAGAAAGGCGACATGAAGGACATTGAAAACTACAGGCCGATCAGCTTACTGTCAGTCGTCTACAACTGTATTACCAAGGTAATCGCTAACCGAATCTCTGCAACCTTAGATTTTCAGTCAACCTAAAGAACAAGCAGGGTTCCGTAAAGGTTATTCAACAATGGACCATATTCACACGATTAATCAGGTGATAGAGAAGTGCGCTGAGTATACTCAACCCCTATATATAGCCTTCATAGATTATGAGAAAGCATTTGACTCGGTCGAAACCCTAAGCAGTCATTCAGGCATTACGGAACCAGGGGGTAGATGAGCATTATGTAAGAATACTAGAGGATACTATAACGGGGTCTACAGCTACCATCATCCTCCATAAGGAGAGCAGTAAAATACCTATAAGGAAGAGTGTCAGACAAGGAGACACAATCTCTCCAATGTTATTCACAGCATGCTTACAAGAACGTTGGATTGGGAACAGGTGGGAGTAAGGGTTAATGGGAGAATACCTCAGTAACCTCAGATTTGCTGATGACGTTGCCTTGCTAAGGTAACTTGGGGGACGAATTGCAAAAGCATGCTTTCCGCACTGGGCGAACAGAGTAGAACCGTGGGCCTGAAAATTAATATGCAGAAAACTAAAGTAATGATCAATAACCTCGGGACAGCACAGCAGTTTGAGATAGATGGCGAGGCAGTGGAAGTGGTAAGCGAATATATATACTTAGGCCAAGTTGTGACCCAGATCCCAACCATGAGGCAGAGATAATTAGAAGGATCAGAATGGGGTGGGGTGCATATGGCAGACATTATCAGATAATGAATAGCATCCTGCCATTGTCGTTGAAGAAAGAAAAGTGTATGACAGCTGCATCTACCGGTACTCACCTACGGGGCAGAAACTTGGAGGCTCACTAGAGGGTTCAACTTAAATTGAGAACGACTCAGCGGGCAAATGGAGCGGAAAATGATAGGTGTAACATTAAGGGACAAGAAAGAGAGCGGAGTGGGTCAGGGAGACAAACTGGTGTTAAAGACATATTAGTAGAAATTAAGAAGAAGAAATGGACTTGGGCAGGGCATGTAATGCGAAGGCAAGATAACCGCTGGTCATTAAGGGTAACAGAGTGGATCCCTAGAGAAGGCAAGCGCTGCAGGGGGCGGCAGAAAGTTAGATGGGCAGATGAGATCAAGGTAGTTTGGCGGGATAAATTGGTCACAGTTGGCACAGGGACGAGGTAATTGGAGAATAATGGGAGAGGCCTTTGCCCTGCAGTGGACGTAGACAGGCGTGGTGATGATGATGATGATGATGATGACACAATATTACCGTCTTCGAACGGCAGAAATTCCCTATTCTACATCCTAAACTCTCAAAAGAAAAAGAATCCCTACTTCGCCGACTGCAGAGAAATACTGTCTTTCACCCAGTCCGCCTCCATCGTACGTTCCAAAGTCGATTTCCGGCCGAATGCAAGTTCTGCTGACAACCCGGTACTCTTCCTCTCATCATATTAAAGTGTAAGCACAACCCCAACCTCCTACCTCTTCCATCCCTCCCCTTCCCACCCCTTAGTTGTGGCAAAACCTGATGAGTAGCAGCGATCTGGATGACCAGACACTTTTGGCCTCCAGAGCAAAGGCTGCCTGCTCATCACATGGCTTCCTGGAATAGGGAACCACTCCCACTTCACCGGCTCAATAAAACGTTTTTAACTCATTCACTGACTGGAACAAATTTTGAACAGATAAAAAATAAGTAAAGTACAAAAAATTACAGACAATGGCGAACCCTGTAAGAAGGTTCATTTACGCAATAATTGAGATTTCCTGGAAGTCCCCCTGTAATCGTTGTAATAGCGTAAATGAAGATAATTGGGGGGACAAAAATTTGAAAAATAAAACACGAAAAATGTACAAAATTTGAAAAATGGCAAACTGTGTAACACCCTGCCTTTCCACAAAAATGCAGATATTGCGGAAGTTCTACCGATAATCGTTATAATACCGTGAATTGAGATAAATTGCCGAACAGTTTGTTTTGAACAACTAAAACCAAGAAAAACGGACACTGGCGAACCATGTAACGCCCTGCATTGCCACAATGATGCATATTTCACGGTAGTTCCACTAGTAATCTTTATAGTAGCTATATGGGGATAACAAGTCGAACGAAATATTGAAAAACTTAAAAAAAAAAATAACGCAAAACTGCAAACCATGTACACCCTGCATTTCCGGAGTAATGCATATTTCGCGGAGGTTCCACCGGTGATAATCCTAATAGCGTCATCATCATCATCGCCCTGTCTACGCCAACTGCAGGGAAAAAGCCTCTCCTATGGATCTCCGATCATCCCTGTCCTGTGCTACCTGCGACCAATTTATCCCCGCAAACTTCTTGATCTCATCTGCCCACCTAACTTTCGGCCGCCCCCTGCCACGATTGCCTTCTCTAGGGATCCACTCTGTTACCCTTAATGACCAACGGTTATCTTGCCTTGGCATTACATGCCCTGCCCACGTCCATTTCTTCTTCTTAATTTCCACTAATATGTCCTTCACACCCTTTGCTCCCTGACCCACTCCGCTCTATTCTTGTCCCTTAATGTTACACCTATCATCTTCCGCTCCATTTCCCACTGAGTCGTTCTCAATTTAAGTTGAACCTTCTTAGTGAGCCTCCAAGTTTCTGCCCCGTAGGTGAGTACCGGTAAGATGCAGCTGTCATGTACACTTTCCTTTTCAGGGACAATGATAGACTGCCATTCATTATCAGAGAATGCCAGCCCTAATGCACTCCACCCTATCCTCATCCTTCTAATTATCTCTCCCTCATTTTTAGAATCCGGGGTCACTAGTTGGCCTAAGTAGACATATTCGCTTACCAGTTCCACTGCCTCGCCACCTATCTCAAACCGCTGTGCTTTCCCGAGGCTATTGGGCATTACTTTTAGTTTTCGGCATATTAGTTTGAGGCCCACGATTCTACTCTGCTTGTCTCAGTGTGGCAATCATGATTTGCAATTCGTCCCCGAGTTACTTACCAAGGCAACGTCATCAGATAATCTGAGGTTGCTGAGGTATTCTTCATTAACCCTTGCACCCACCTAATTCAATGTTCTGAATACGTCTTGTAAAAATGCTGTGAATAACATTGGAGAGATTGTGTTTCCCTTGCCTGACGCCCTTCCATATAGGTATTGTACTGCTCTCCTCATGGAGGGCTTAGTACCTGTGAACCCATTGTAGATATCCTGTAGTATTCTTGCGTCATGTTCGTCTACACCCTTATTCCGCAATGTCTGAATAAATGGCCGGGATTTCGACCGAGTGAAATACTTTCTCATAATCTATGAAGGCTATATATATTTCGCTGTCTCCTGATTGATCGTGTGAATATGGTCTATTGTTGAATAGCCTTTACGAAACCCTGATTGTTCATAGAGTTGACTGTAATCTAAGGCGGCAGAAATTCTGTTGGTGACTACCTTGGTAAGTTCCTTGTAGACACCTGACAGTAAGCTGATCGGCCTGTAATTTTTTTTAGTTCTTCATGTCACCTTATGGATAAGGATAGATGTTCACGTTCTTCCAAGAGTCCGGTACACTCTTGGTCATTAGGCATTGCGTTTACAGGTTTGCCAGTTTTACTAGCACAATTTACCCGCCATCTTTCAAGGGGTCTGCTGTTATCTGATCTTCACCAGGTGCTTTGCCACCTTTCCTTTCTTTCAAAGCCTTCCTTACTTCTTCTGTCGTTACTGGTGGGATGTCTATCTCCTCTGAACTACTTCCTCGTTCGCTATTCTCCTGGATGTCGTGGCTACTGTACAGATCTCCATAGAACTCCTCGGCTACTATAACTATTATATCACTATTTGTGATGGAATTACCTTGCTTGCCTTTGAGTGCATACATCTGATCTTTCCCCATGATCTTTCCCCTTCTGGCAGGTCACTGCTTTCCGGCTCCCTCCGTTTTTTATAGCATGCTCAATCCTCTCCATATTATACTTCCGTATGTCAGCTGTGTCGCACTTACTGATTAACTTCGAAAGCTCCGCTAGTTCTAGTCTGTCAGCTGTGGTGGAGACTGTCATGGTTTGCTGTTTCCTATAATAGCGCAAATGAATATCATTGGTCGAACATAATTTTGAAAAACCATAAAATAAGAAAACATAAAAAATAGCGTAAATGACCAACATGTGTACCGCCCTTCATTTACAAAAATGCAGATTTGGCGCGAGTAAAATCTGTGATCGCTGTAATAGCGTAAACTGAGATAATTGGTCCGACAGTATTTAGATAAAGCGAAAAATTTGACTGTAAAGAACTTACACTCAGCACAACCGGCGAAAGAATGCTGCGCATTAGTACATAATTCTCTGAATTTCTGCTGACTTTATGCATGTTGAGTGATGGTATGTTTGTTATATTCCAATTTATGATACACGAAGGTGTTTTGTGGCCCAGTTTGACTTTTAAATTAATATTTTTGTCAAACTACGAGAATGAAACTACATGCAGTAGTTGCGACGCCAAAGCATGGCGGATGAACGCAAAACATTGAACTGCCCCTGAGAATTGTGTACACCCGCAGTACTCCTTCGAATATCATAGGGTATTTGAAATTATGAAGGTCACTCATCTAAAGTGTCCTTTCAAACGCTCGTGTAGCATGTGTATAAAGACAATTTCGCTTACAAACGCTGCTTAAGTCTATTTCTAAGTCAGAATGACCACCATCAGGTCTACGTTGGCATCCTAATTCGTTCATTGCATTCATTCTAAAAAACGCGCCTTGTATAGCCCCGTATTTCGTGTGTATTCCGCGTTAGAGGTAACCACAACGGTAATCCCGTTAAAGAAAACAAAAAATCTTCCTTTTTCCCAATGTTTCTGGAATGGAAAGAGTACAAACCAAACTTTTCATCTTTGAAGCGCTCATGTGAGTGCCTTGGTGCTCCACAGAACATAGTGCTCCAGTAGTGGAATGCTGGTACCGCATAAAATGTAGCCCTGCTTTGATTATTGCTTGCCCCAGAAGTACCACGGAGGCGTATGCTCTACTCCTGGCACGCCAAACACCTGTTTCATTCAAGGCACAAAGCGGGTAAACAAAGAACGCAATAAAATAAACAAAATGAGCCTACTAATAAATCGAAGCTTTAGTGTTCTTACTGGTGGTGTCTGTAACGCGAATACGCCCTGCAGTAAAGCCAACTTTCTCTGACGATGATGATGATTGTAGGTGAAGTGTAGAAAAAAACTAAAGCCGTTCCACTCAACGTGAAAGCTGTCGGAAGTGCGGAGCGGTGTTTCGCCATAATGGGCAGCAGCGCCCTTGTCCGCTCACTGCTACCACCCAATGCGATTCAAATTTCCCGCCTTCGCAGTGCTCGCGCGCCCCCTGCCTGAAACAGCACCAGCGGGAGTTCTCTTCTTTTTGTCCTTGCTTTTCCTCCCGCACGTGCCGGCGTTGAACTGTCACTTTTTGCGCTTAGTAAGAACCAACACGACGGGCGTTCCGAACTAAATGAACGCGGGTGGTGCCGGTTAATTGCAATTGTTTTGTCTCAAATGTACCTGCAGTTTTCTTTGCGCTAAACAATGGTAAATGCATGGCAGTGAGGGTTGTCTACTACCCAACTCAGCCTCCTTTGTGTGTGTGTGTGTGTGTGTGTGTGTGTGTGTGTGTGTGTGTGTGTGTGTGTGTGTGTGTGTGTGTGTGTGTGTGTGTGTGGTGTTTGTGTGTGTGTGTGTGTGTGTGTGTGTGTGTGTGTGTGTGTGTGTGTGTGTGTGTGTGGTGCGTGTGCGTGCACGTGCGTGCGGCGGTATGGGTGGGGGGGCCTAGTATACTTGGTGGTTGCGATGGTATCCAGGCCTGAAGCTGCAATTTCCTCGTGGGAACGAATATCTTCTCAAGAAAATTAGTACGGCACAATAAAACTTAGTGTTCGCTGCAAAAATTGTGGTTCATTCCTTTGTCAAAGAAATCGGCAAAACACGAAAGTGAAATGTGCAGCGAAACGTGCAGCTGAGCATGATTTGCGGTTCTGCTGCTGTCTTGTGGGTGTGCTTGGCGAGCGACGTCCTTCTGGCAGGTCGCTTCGGCAAAGGTGTACTGGCGTCATTTCCATGACGGATATGACGTCAGGGAAATGTTGGGGTATCCCGGCATACAACATTTTTGTGTTAAAATATAACACCCGAAAACGAACAACCCTAAGTATAACGTACTCTTTAGTACTAAAAGTTGCTTCCCCCGCAAGAAGACTCTGTGTGCAGGGGTGCACCCTTACAGGCCGCTTGCTTCGTTTGACTGGCGTCATTTCCGTGACGGATGTGTCGTCAGTAAAATCTTGTTGTCACCCGAAATAAAACACTTTCGTGTTAAAAGGCGATTAAAAGCAGTTCACCGGAAGATTCAAAGTTGCTGGCCATAGCCCTCGTATTGTTGATACGGATTCACAATACCACAGCGCAGTTGTCGTACGGAGGCACATTTATTCAGGCAGCTCATCAGCAGCCGGTTTCAAAATAAGCAAACTAGCGGCGCCTTCATGTAACGACAAAGAAGCATCAAGGAACATTTCACATTTGTGAAGAATCAGAAAAGGCCACTACAGCAGCTGTATTCTTTATCTCTGAAATTTGATAATAAATAAATAATACGTTTTCAACACATAAGTAGGTTGTTGAGAAGTCGAACATTTGGTCTCAAACATGGGCCGATGAAATCAGCACAGCTGCGTTCAAATCAGCGCGCACCTTTCCAACCCTTCCAAGCAAAACAAATGAAATCAAGCAATGAAGAAACAACGAGCACAAAGCAAATTAGAGCAGCGACAGAAAACGAGGGAGAAAGTGTTGGTGGGAAAGCGGCCTGTAGGTTGAGTTCTGTTTCAGAACGGCGCCGGCTGTTCCAGGTGGGGAAAGTAGCGGCTTATTAGCATGGCGGCTATTGCGTCCACATCGTCGGTAGTGTCCCACTTCGTGTCGCGGGGTCTTGCTTGCGACGCCACCACAGGAACAGGATCCTCGAAACGTCTGCAAAATGCCAACAAAACCACGCAATGCACAGGGTGCTACATCAATAAATGCCCGTCCTTAAACATTTTTTTTCTCAGCGAACCGCTTCTCTATTCATGCTCAAACTTTACACAAGGTCGCATTTTGTGGCATACTGTTTTAACACCGAGAACAACAACGGCACTTTCCTGCTTATCTAGAAAACAAGCAAAAGCCGATGAGGAACCTCGGGGCCATCTCGGCACTTCGGACTGCCGTGTAGTGTGTCGCCACCTCTGGTATTCAAAAGCAAACAGATGATGCCAGTTGGCAGTAGGTTCATAGAGTGAATGGTTCATAGAGCCACAGCACAACCTTTCACTTCACCAACGATGATGATCGTGGGGGAAGCGAAAGGTGGTTGAAACGCCAAGCTTTCTCTGATCGGAAGCTAATGTCTTCAAAGTTGGAAGTGAAATTCCGAATCCAAATCGTTACCGCCCACACTTCACTCGAGGAACGCCAACTTACACAATGGGGTTCCACACAAATCCGCAAAGGCACATCAAGCGCTCTCAGAAAGAAAAAACGCTTTCCGTGATCGGAATCGAACCTGAGTCCTCATGTTATGAAGTCGGCGTCTATCCCACTGCGCCATCCTGATTTTTTTTTGTTTCTTTCGTTACTGCATGAAAAGCTGCACTTGTTACAGCCTACAAAAGCTATCAGTCATTCAAGGAGACGCACATCACGGCAGCTAAAATAAGCCGTTTGTCCACACTCCGGCAAGCAGACGCACGCGTCCAACAGATACAGCCAATCTGGTGGTCACTTTGCGACGCATAAATGCTCCGCACCAACGCAGCCTGCTGCCGAAAAGTGGACTTCGCTTGGGCGAGGGGGTTCCGCGTGCCTGTCAGTCATGCGGCACTTCCACAAGCTATACAATCCCATCACAACAAATATATCATAGGGCACTCCAGTAGCATCCCGAAAAGGCAAGAACCGAGTTGTATAAGAGGTAATGTTCATATACTTTTTGCAAAGCATCCCAGCAAAACACCGCATCCCGGCACAAAACAAAACAATGGTTTAAGGTTGATTACATAAGCGGCAATTGTCAGACCAACGAGTAAACATTCCTTGCTTCGCGCAACCATGTTTTCACTGGGAGTGTTGATGTATTCACTTAAAGAAAAAACATTTTTGCATTTGGCGGCAGAGACACATACGTTGTGACAACGTTTCAAAACACTGTCCTTATGGTGGCCAATGTAAAGCTAGCGATAAACCGGCACTGGGAACCGACTTCCTGATAGAGTGTTCTTCAATGCCTTCCTGGAAAGGGTAAACCGGTATTGCTAGAAAAACCCTCGCAGTAAGAAAGTGAAAGGTGTCGACCACCTCCTTTAAAAAAGCCCCATGGCGGCTTCGTACTAACTTCACCCCTAGGGACACGCAAAAAAAGGTAAATGAGAAATGATTCGCTATTGAATACATTTAGCAGCAGCGGGTGATGCGTAATTTATTGAAGAAAAACCTAATACTAGATGGTGTGCAAACCAATCTGTCAGCCAGCAACTCCAGACACTATGGAACAAACAAATTGTCCTACGCATAGGTTCCCCTTGAGGCCCCACACAAAGGTCGCAAAAACTCTGTGTAGAGCGTGTACTTTAGAACGCGCACAATTAAGTACTTGCAGCACGTAAACAAGCTATGCGACAGGAAGGCATTACAAGCCTTGCCTGCCCGCGCAAACACAGAAAGTTCTCGCCCCCTCCATGCCTGCGAGGCTCACTTGACTTTTTGGAGTGCCAATGACCAATGCGGCCCGGTGTTTCGTATTTGGGGCAAAGGAACACCTACGTATTGAAGTTCGTCCTTATCCCGAATAATGCCAGTAAATAATGGAGGGTTTAGCACCCCCATTCACCATACCAAATCCCCAGTGTTTTTTCCATAGTCACAGCCACTCAGACGCGTCACAAAACTGGCCTGGTCAGATAAGGGTTCTAACGCTTTTTTTTATCAACACAAAAAATAGGCAATGTCATCCGCGTAAGCAAGGACCTTAACCTCGCACGATATTAAGGAAAAAGGCCCGTACCCTTTGTACTCTGCTGAATACTAAGCACAGAGGTTCGAGGTATAAGGCAAACAACAAGGGTGAAAGGGGGTAGCTCTGCCTAACGGACGACTTAATCGCAACTGGCTTAGACAGATGCTGCTGTGAATATGTCCAACAGAACGGGAGAAAGGATAGCAGAGAAATTTTGATAAAACTCTCCACTCAAACCATCTGGCCCAGGGGTCTTGTTAGTCTTAAGGTCAGAGATGGCAGCCTTAACTTCTTCAAGTGATAGGCCCAGAAATCAGAGCGCACTCATCGTCTGTCAGCTTAGGCATACACGGTCGCAGCTTTCGGATTTTGGACTTTGACTTTGGATTAGGTTGCATAGGAGAAAGCTTCGCGTTTTAACCATCTTTTCTAAAAAAGGGGTTTTGATTTTTTTTCCTCCCTGGGTATGACAGGCACTCGCTATGGCATGCTACATACTTCGTCCTTCAAAAAGTACTCTCAGTGCTGGCAGGCGACTTTCTGCAGCGGCTTTCTGCGCCAGTTTAGTGACCTACCTATCGCTTGGCAAGTCATTCCGGCAGGATTGGAAACTGCGGGCAGGACCGTACCACGGGGCTTTTTGGGAAACTGCAAGTATAGACATTTTCTTTTAGATTTTTCAACACGAGGGACCTTTTTCTAGACATTTTGCGCGCACTACATCCTTAGATTCTGCCAGGCTACACTGTACTGGACCCTGGCGGCGGTTTAGAAGCCAGCTGTTAAAACTAGCACCAAAGTTAATTTGCCAGCTCAGTAAAAGGTCGGAGTATCAGACAGAACGGCGTCTTTGCCTCTGCATATCATCCTCACGGCAATTTCGGAAAGAAAAATGGTAAAGGCGCGGGCAATACTGCTAGATTTTCCAGCTTGGGCAATACTGTGGAAAATCAGATTCGACACGTATTTATTTTTGTGTTGCCAAATATTTTTAAGAGAGTCAACATTTCAAGTGACCTCCTTTCGTATATTTCCCTCCGTAAGGCAGCATATTGCAAATGTAAAGTACCGATTGCGTTCAACGATTCACTGCTATCCAGCTCATTTTGTCTCATCTTATCAGGACACAGGAAAATTTCCAAACCGGTTCGATGTTATGGAAGCCTAAGGGGTGTTTGCGAAAATAGTAGCATGTAATTACAGTCCGCACTGTAATAATTATAGCGCCAACAAATTTACAATAGAACTATAGCTGTAGCACGTAGATTGAACTGTGTTTATATATGTTCCTGAATTACCACAGGAAAACGAATACTTACTATAAAAAATCATAAAAACGCCGCAAATTAGGAACAGTCATGAAAAATTGTAGATAGACGGTGTAGTCGAACAAAATGTGCATTCTTCTTTAGTTCGATTATCGCACCATGGCCTTTTGGTCCCAGCGCATTGGGATAGCGGCACCTGAAACACCCGCGACGGATGTACCAGACCAATGCCCATGGCACACATCTCACATGACGCATATCTACAAGGGGAATGACGCAAAAAGGCAAACGCCGATACATTAGCCGTATGTTTGCACGGTCATCTGCCTGAGATCAATGCCAACGTATGGATATCTGGCCACTGTCGACGATCGCATTTTTAGGGGCTCGGGTTGTCGACGTCTCATGTCACTATGTCGTCTCATGTCGGTCCTATCATGTAGTCACAGTACTAAAAAAACAACGGGGTCACTCGTTTTCCAATTCCTTGGCGCTAGAGCGTACGCGTTCTAAAAGAACCCACATGATAGAACTCGTTTTCCAAGACCGTCGCGCAAGAACGTTTCATCTCCGTGGAAAAAAAACGTGTACTACGAGAAAAACACCGGGGCACCTGTTTTCAACGCCTCGCGCTTATAAAACGCTTCGTGCTTCAAATACAAAGACTTACAGCAGCGCTGTCATAACCTCCTGCCCCAACGGTTTCAATCTCCGTGAGCAAAAAACCAAAGCGCCAAGAATACACTTTAACACTTATAATGCTTTCGCGCCCTCCTCATTAGTGGAGATGGCCCCGGGAATATTTTTTCTCGTTTTAAGGCCTTCCGGTCTTATAGTACGTAGCAAATGAATATTCGGGCTCTGGTAAATAATTTCCCTTGCGCAGATACGAGGTAACAGCAGGTTGTGTAACCTCAGCGTGATCGACTGCGATTTTTAAGCGAAGGTTGTTTGGCTACGGTTCAGTATATTTTGGACGTCTCCGTACAATAATAACTCCTGAGGCCTGTAGGTGTTTGCAGCGCGAGGCGTCTATAACCCGGAGCATTGTAAATCGAATGTCCCGGCGTGCGTGCTATTAGCCCGCAGTCACCAATGCACCAAAGCCACGTGCCGTTCGGAACATAATTTGGACCATCAAGTTTGTCCGTCGCATCACTTGTATATGCGACTTCAGATAGATTAGTGAATAATAGGCATCCCTTGTAAGAATGAAAGCATAATTTAGACCTCAAACTTATACGTCCTCACCAGTTGGAAATAAATGTTGAGTAGATTAGTTGTGGACAGGCACCATTTTCAAGATAAGTAGAGTAAAGAAAAGTGTGCGTGTTTGCATGTGGTCCTTCTTCCGAATGACCACCATCCATGCTAAACAGAAAAAAAAATTATTCATACCTCCCCAAAATTCTTTTGTCACCTCTATGTAGCGAGCTAAAATTTTTCACTGGTCATCCACCTTCAAAGAGTGGAACTTCCGTTCAGAAATTTTTCATTCCAACCGCTTGATTTGGCGAGGTTTTAGATGAGGGGCATTAGAGGGAGAGTATCCATCATTTTTTGCAGTCAAACCTATCACCATGCACCACGAATTTTCATAGAAACAAACGCCCCCCCCCCCCCCCCCCAATTCTAGTGCTGTTCTTAGTAAGCCATCTGAGCCATTACACCTGCTTCCGAAACCTGCCACAAAGCCAATTCACCAGCAATGTGCAGAGGAGACGAGCCATCGCCAGGATATCGTCGAAGTCACCTAACATTTTTATAGAATTTATAGTGACTTCTGGGGATTTATCCGAAAGTTAAACCCAGTTCCACGCTGTCTGCGATCTAATGAAACAGCGGAGCTCTGGTTCTCCTATGTCGGCTGGAACGCCAACAGACGCTCGCCCGAGAACGGCAACGCCGTCGCTACGCAAATACTACGGTTCACGCAAAGAAATCGGCAACAAAACGTCAGTGGCATGAAGCTCCCTCCCCTAGCTGGAGGGACAGCAACCCGCCCCTGCGAGACCGCTGCGCTCTCTATCGGTGGGTCTTCGAACCTTCTCCTACCCCTGCATGACAATGGCCTTCAGCAGACGGACGAACATGATCGGCCTATATAAGCTCCACTGCAAAAAGTGGGATAATAGAGGGAAGGCTAAGTTCAAGCCCATTTCTTTTACGTTGCGCGAGAAACAATGCCTCGACTCTAGTTTTTCTGTCACCCTTGCTCTCTCTCTTTAGTTTGGCCGATTACCATCGGAATCAGCGAGAGTCGAATCCGTCTCTTTAGGATTCCGAGAAAATGCGGTAGCTATCTCGGCGTTTCGTTGGTCTTCGCCTCAGATAACGATCCTGTATGCGTCACCATTTGTCACTTTAAGCGCACTGTTTCCAGGGCATTTTTATAACGGCCTTGGCAACACAGTATGGACACGTACCTTGCCGCAGCCGGAACTGGCATCTGGCGCTTGTGAAGTCACGCTGAGGCGGGCAGAGGCTTTGGTGAGCGACGTGCACTCGAGGCTTTCTTGACGACTGCAACTGCACATAAAAGCAGTGGTTTCCGTTTACCGTGAATTTTAATAACGGCTTTGGTAGCACAGCCATGGACACGTACCTTGCCGCAGCCGGGACTGGCCTGCTTGCGCTTGTGAAGTCACTCTTGGCGGACTGAGGCTGTGGTGAGCGACGTGCAGACGAGCTTTCTTGGCGACTGCAACGGCACATAAAATAAGTGGTTTCAGTTTAACTGTCGAAACTACATGTATTGATATTCTGGGCGCACCTAACCAAGCGTTTGATACAAGTTCACGTTGCGCAGGAGGTCATGAAAACAAAATACAACTTTGTTTTATTGAAAGAAACTAACCTTTGATAACTCACTGAGCTCCATTGCAGTCACAAAAGACTTTTTGTAACCAGAAAAACGGAAGAAATACTTCGAAAACTTTCCAGATTCGCGCTCCAGTGACGTAGTTATGGCTAGGAGTAACATAATATGGGCCGCACTAAAACGCAGTTCTCACTGCCTGAACTGCACGTTAGCATGCAACTGTTGGGATAAGATGGGACTAGATGCCCTGTTACACTTTCCCCGTCATGTTTTCCAGTGGTGGCTTAGGTTCACGAGCAAAAATCGCACACAGAATATTCTGTGATGCCATGGGGAGCTCTCCGGAAGTGGCTTCATCCTTTTTTTTTTTAATATGTCGATATTTGTTCGAAAGTTGCCATATCCGTGGCATTTTGCTATCGCGACAGAAACAGTGTTTTTTTTAATGATCAAAACTTGTATTTGTCTTTATGGCTTCTTTAACTTGAAACCATCCAGTGGGACTGGAAGCAAATGGGTCGCGCCCACGCACCGAGATTTCGCCCTGCCTGAGCCTGCGGTCAAGGCCTCCATTCAATGTGAGGGGCATCTAACACCAAATTTCACAAGTGGGGCCGTCGCTGGAGAAATCAAAGCGTGCAATTGTCCTTCCTGGTTGTGAATCCTGTATGATCAACCTAATAATGCAGAAGAAATAACTAGCTCATTGGGCGCAAAGTCTCGGCATCACAGAACGCGAAACCTAAATTCATCCTTCCTGAGTTGCGCCACGCAGCTGCGAAGCACACGAAATTTACACCGGCATGGCTCTCTTCGCGTTAGCGGGAGTGTCTTAGATACCGCAGTTAGCCTACATCAGTAAACTTTAAAGGGCCTGTGATAGTCCGAAAGAGGTGTCGGCAGAGAACTTCCAGCGTTTGTTCGGCTCTTTAACAGGGTAATGACCGTACCTCCGTTGGTGACTCTACCTATTGCCATGGATCTCAACTGGGTTGTGCGGGTTTTCTGCTGTGTATCACCGAATCTGTCGGAGGCGCGTTTGATATCATGGAGACAGTGGGGTACCACTTCTGTGTTTCAATGTTCACCCGTTTTTTTAGCGACGAATACGAATACGTAAGTAACTTAAAATTTGTGGTGAACCCTATTTTTCCGCTGCGTCTCCTTACATGGTATACTTGGGACGTTATAAGAACCGTGAGAACACCCTTGTTTTATTTGAAATAACTGACCCTGGGAAACTGACTCGACTCTATTCCGGCCCCGCACGACGTTGTTTTCACCAAAAAGATGATACGTAAATGTTGAAAAACGTTTCCGTTTCACGCTACCCAACGTCAGCAAGGAAGTAACATGGGAAACCAGATGGAATTATAAGTACGTACTTTACCTTCGTGTTAGCATTTAAGTACTATGGTCAAACAGGACTTCTACACGTTAATAAATCTTGTAGACCTGGTTGTTAAGCGGTGGCTTTGGTCGACGGTTGCCAAAACTCTTGGCAAAAATATGCCCGCGTGGTGTCCTAAGAGCTGGTAGCAGGGCGCCTGGTGAACCTGAACAACGCAATGCATTTCTCCCAATTGTTTTTGGAACACAGCCGTCTTTTGAATGAACCAAACTGTTTTTTCGTTCCCGTACCCTCTGGACTACAAAGTCTCGTCATGGCTTCCGGCTTGCAAACGCGTGTTAGACGCTTGTGTAGAGGCCTACCGGATTAATTTGTGCATAAAATGACAGAAGTAGGAAAACGCGCTTGCCCCCATGGCGGAAATGTAGGCACAAGGACGAACAAGAAGGTAAAAAAGAGACAATGAAAATATTCCCCTCCGAAAGTACCTTTGCAACATTGGTATTAGCACGCTAATATCACTCATTGCGGCCCTGCAGTGGGTGCGATTGTGGTTCCTCCTGTTACCATCCCTATGATTCTTTCCTTCTGCGCCATTCCTTTCTTCGTTCTGTAACCATGAATAAAAGGCTTGGCCAATTGCTCTTCTTAGCCCCGCAGGTACTGTCAGCCAAAGAAGTAAAGGGACCACGGCGATGGCAGCTGGAGTGGCTGCAGGGCCGCCCGAGGCGCTGCTATCGCGCTCCACGCGCTCATGCTGAGAGTGTACCGAGTGAAGCCAACCTCGCCCTCACTTTCGCGCGGATGCTTGTCGCGCTCGATGAATTTCTAGTGCAGCGTTCGGTCGCTCTGCTGCAGACGTTCGCGACGAAGGCCACCGCGCATCGCCATTTTAACCGAGCACATGGCGCTGTCGCGCAGTACCGCGTGACCGCAGGACATCAAACAGCGGCGCTGTGAATGAACGAAGACCCGCTGTGTTCTCAACAGCGGAGCGCGGCCCTAATGAAAGTTTATGCTGGTATCGTGTCACGCTCTCTCTGGAGTAGGTTTCTCCACCGCGTAAAAACTGGTAAAAACATCATCGTCATGAACACGGACATCATGACATGAGCGTTGTGCGATGCTCATGAAGCCTCGAAGTAACTGCTACAGAACACACCTGGCACAGCTTCATATTCACAGTTATTACACCAATGACACTCGTAAGCCCAGGCATTCCAGTACATTTCCCTGTAACTTCTCTGTTTTGGGCCTCTTCCCGGTGTTACCACTGGTTCGGTCACTGCGTGACGTATCGAACGGCTTAACGCATCACTCGACAATGACATCAAAAGTTCCGGACAGGACACAAAAGGAGTGACGTTTTACTTACCGGAGCTCTCCGTGTGCCGCGAATTTCATTGTGTTGTCCTGCGGGCGAACACTTTCAGCCGCTGCGTCCTCGACACTTGGCTTCTCCTCCGTTTCTTCTGGTAGCAAGTCAGGAGGGGTATAGTGCCACTAAACACGTCACGAAAGGTGCAAAAAGCTTTTGTTAGGAGTATAATATGGGCAATGAACATCACTGTATGTGTGATGACGTGAAGTAATGTTACGCGTGTTCTTACATTTTTTCAGAGAAGCTGTATATGGCTAGAACCCCGGCTTTCTTTTCGGAGGCGACGATTTACTCACCGCCGCCCTTCACCTCCTCCTCGCCACCACCTCTTTCACATGTTTTATACCCTCGCCGCCACCGATTTCTCTGACAAGTTGCGCAACCGGGTGGTAACGGGGCTAACGCTTTATCAGCAACTGGCTTGTGACGGATGCGTGTCGTTCGCTTGGGGGAAGACGAGCGGTAATTGGAGGACAGGCTTGCACAGAAGCGCGAATGGGTGCAACAACGACGCAAAGCCGCTGCCGCAGAACGTGTGCTATAGCCACCGCCGTCGCCACCTCAGGTTCCACCTTGTCGAGTAGCTACGAATCCTTTCCGGATGAAGAACAACTCGTTCGCCTGGAATGCCAGCGGGAGCCAGTAACGATAATATATAAATATCCTACAGCAAAACCCGCCATAGCCACAGCCTCTTTTGTGTTTATTTCTGCTAGGGCTTCTGAAGTGACATTTTGGGCGTTTTGTTCGCGTCCAGTTTGAAGGGCTCTCGCTCTCGGAGTGATGTTTCGGCCGGCGTCTTTCCCGTCTAGCACGCGCGCAACACCGCTTGCTTCTTTATGCTGGCTTTTGGTGGTGGGGTGGGGCTAGTGAGGGGCCGAGTACGCGGAGGGAGGCTTCACGCGCTCACGGTTGACATACCTGGTCTGCTGGAAAAGACATAAGTAAACTCACACCATTTCAAAGCACTTTTTGAATTTTTGTTTCTTTCTGAATTTTGTCGTTTCCTATATATATATATATATATATATATATATATTATATATATTTATATCAGAATGAATTCTTGGCTACTGTTTATATATTCAAAAACTTGGTTGCGACCACTTGGAAAACACTAACAAAGACTTTATTTCGACAGTTTCGACCAGTGGCCTGGTCTGCTTCAGGGAAAATACAATATTCAGTCACTTGTAATTTTCCCTGAAGCAGACCAGGCCACTGGTCGAAACTGTCGAAATAAAGTCAGTGTTTTCCAAGTGGTCGCACCCAAGTTTTTGAATATTCCATATTATTATATATATATATGGTATATATATATATATAACCGCATGGTTGAGCATAGGGACGTTATTGCCGGACATTTGCCCAAACGCAACATAACCATCATCGCTTGCATTGTGGACCCCAAGGGGTGTGTTTCCCGTTTAGTCATGTCTGTGCACCCATCGCCATTATCATCTGTGAATGATCATCATCATCGCCTCGCTTCGACTGCGGAAACGTCTGGATATATATATATATATATATACGGAGTAATTACGAATCCCCTTCATTTTTTTACTTCTTTCTGACGAGATTTTACTGCCTCGTGAGAATTTCGAGGAGTTGAAGGGGATTCGTAATTACGTGGTTATACCCAAGTTCCCTTCCTACCGGAAATATACATGCAAGAGAGGGTGTGCTAAACCGGAACTCACAGGAGCCAGGATAAACAAGATTCTTCAGAAATTCAAAGAATTATCTATAATGTCTACCGCCTGTCTTGAGGGTGAGTTTTTTCAGCCAATTTTTTTTTTCGTTTTTTTTAATCCCTTCCGACCAATTATCCCCATTACGCTATTATAACGGTTACAGGTGAACATTCGCGAAATCTTAAATATTGTGGAAACGCCACGCGTTATATGTTTTTTTACGTAGTTTTCTTAACATTTTTTCCTATTTCTTAGTTCGACCGACCTTTCGACCGACATTTCGACCGACCAATTATCTCATTTATGTTATACATTATTACATTTGGAACTTTCGCAAAATGTGTGTAAATGCAGGACGTTACACGGTTCGCCATTTTCCATAAATATTTCATATTTTTTATTTTATTTCGTTTTTTTTATTTCATTTCACCAATTATCTACATTTACGCTATTATAACGATTACAGGTGAAACTTTCGCGAAACCTACATTCTTGTGGGAATGCCATGCGGTATATGTTTTCACATTTTCAGTAATTTTTATATTCTGTGGCTCCATCTCCATTTACGAAGTTATAATGATTTGAGGTGAAACTTCACGAAATTACATTATTGTGGAAATGCCATGCGGTATACGTTTTGATACTTTCCGTACTTTTTTATATTTTTCTTATTTTTTAGTTTTTCATAATTTTGCTGGACCAATTATCTCTATTTACGTTATTGTAACGATTACATTTAGAACTATCGCGCAATCTGCATTTTTGTGGAAATGCAGGGCGTTGCACGCCTGGAGCGTGCAGCGAAAAACAACCAGCAAAGGATCGTTACTTTATTTACGCTGAACGGATCATTGATCATCATTCGACAGCACACTATCTGGCGGCTGACTTCGCAGAGAAAAAGTCTGATAAATTTTTGCCGCGCCTTCTTCAGGCGAATGATGGCGTTTTCAGATGCAGCCGCGATTTCGAGTCATCCCTCGCCGTCATCGTGAGCGTCAAGGAAGGGAGCAGCAGGGCTGCCGCATCCCGGTAGAGCGGCTAGAGTAAAATCCAGCCAGACGCCCTCCCGGGAGCCCCGGAGACGCGCACCCTCGCGCGTGTTGCCACGGGCTTGCAGCCATTTTAGTCCCATGCAGTTGGCGGCCTCTAGCTAGCGCATTTTCAATTACAGGATCCATGATGCGACTTAAACCGTCGTGCGCTACAAGACGCGGTCCTGATGGGTACCAAAATGGTCCGAAAATGCTGGTTGTCAAGCCAAGCACCTTGCCAAGCCATGCATACGCACTCAGGGCGATTGGCCAAAATTGCGGCGACCACCTGGCAGTTAATAAAACAAGAAAATGTCGAGCGCTCGTGTGTGCGTGCCTCGCGGCGACCAACCAGCGTTTCCGGCTCACGTTTGCAAGCCAAGCATACCCGCGTAGGGCAATTGGCCAGGATAGGTAAAAAAAACTCCAGCGTGTGTCGTAATCGTGACAACACTTGCTCAGGAACGAGAAGACACGTCATGGCGTACGCCCCTCCACGGTGATGTCTAACGATTATCACTTCCAGAAAAAAATAGAGAACGCTGACACAGCAACACTGATGGAGTAAAGGTCTTTGCGGCAGCGAAGAAGAAGCAAATCGGCTGCAATGGTGAACACAAACCGTCGTGATGGTCGTGAAGGTTGCGTACAGCTTCGCTACCTTCAAGTCTTGCGCATTAGTGTGAGCTTCCTTCATTTTTTATTTGTAAAGTCTGTAGACCACCGACGACGCAAAGGAGGAAAGACGTACGTGGGGCGAGGGCAGGTCCTCGAAGTCGTCAGCGCAGCTTGGTGCAGCCTCCGGCGTGCACCAGGAGCCGGCGTAGTCGCCGTCGTCGTCGAAAGCATCACCCCAGGCAGCCTCGGCGTCGTCCTTCGTTTCGTCTTCCTGTTGTGGAGGATTGCGCAACCTGCGCCCATATAACCGCGACGATGAACCCCGGGATCGTAGCAAGGAAGCGTACAAGTCATTATTCATTCACAGTGGCTCAGACCGTAGATTGATCTTATAGTCGGTGACCCCCACGTAGGAGGCCCCAAACCCAGACGCCTTAACGCTTTCATTCAAGTGGTTGAAAGCAATCAGCTCAATGTACCTCGATGAAGCTCGAGTAACCGGATAGGATGGCACGTATTTTTCCTGAGGTGGGATTTGGGCGACGGAAGGGAGGTATCAGTGGTTGTGCGGGAGAGGGTAGAAGGTGGGGTCAAAGTGGAGAGTCGAGGAGCAAAGTGGAGAGGGGGGCAAGTTGGGGAGTCTCCGACTCTTCAACCGTCGGAGATGCGAGAGAGGTGAGGGAGAACACTTATCCTGTGCTCTTCCACCTTTTTCAACAACCTTGGCAACAAGAGCGTTAGTGATGTGATGACACGGCGGCGCTAGCTTGCAGTCTAACATTGATTTTTTGCTCTGGATAATTTAAAGATAATTTAGAGCTCTGGATAATTTAAATCAGCGTATTATTTCCGCGTTGTATGCGACGAACCGGTACTGCACTTCAAAAATGCCTCTCTTGTCCTCGGATAAATTAACTAAGCAAACGTCAAGGAGATCAGTCCAAAACAGGGTTCCCTCGGCCATTCAATGCACCTGTCAATCTCCGATCAGCTTAAGCAACCAGCTTTCATGTCTGCTCTTCAAAAGTAATGGGTAAAATGGGATAAAATAGGAGCGCTTTATACATTTGCGCACACGCTCATTATTAAGGCACCATTCACGTTAAGCGAGCACTCTATTTGTCCCGAATTGCGATCGGTCATTGAGAATTCGCCAGTTAAAATATTTCTCCTATTCCTGCGCTCTAAACGAAGAGCTAAGAGTCAATTACAAACGAAAGCTGGTAACGAAAAACGATGTACAGTCTGTTGGCTTACAAATGCGCTTGGAATACTGATTATGCACGAACGATGTACGCCTCCCGTCGCTTAGCAGACACAATGTCACTCTGTTTGTTTGTTTAAAACCTTTATTTCCACTAATTTGGGTTCAGTGGAAAGAGCTATACGCTTGTGGAAAGAGATGTAGAACTTTGGTTGCTTAATAATATATTGAAAAACAAATCGGGTCATTTTTGGCCGCTAAGATATTATGCGAGCAGGCGAAAGTTCCTTGGAGTATGGAGCTGCAAAGAAGTTCTAATGACCGCATTAAAGCGCCGGATACGTTACGCTCTGAACATCCGGTGACGTGCGCGCTATTAGGTGCACTGCTGGGCTGCTGGTGAAGCCATGCCGGATACCTTTGCTTTAAAGGATACTTGCGGTCTGTCGCAAAGAATACTCGCTACATGACTAAGAAAATATGTGATGATTTCTATTCTTTATAGGGCCCACAATTTCTTTTCTACGAGTCGCTTACCTGGAGGCTTACATATTTTTATGAAATCCGTACAGGAACGCCCATTTTATAGTGCCCCTCTTGACATCAACGGTAAAAATGTCGATGAAAAAATGCCCATCAATGATTAAAATGTCGACACCCAAATCACTCTACCGAAAAGCAACATGGAAGCAACGTCGTCTGTTTAATACGAAACGTAACAAAAAGATCCCCGTGGATGCGCCTGAAGCCTGAAATATAAAAACGCAACCTATTCTCTGCTGCCCTCAACCAGCTAAGGAAACCAGGAGGGTAGCTTCTGACAGCACGTGAGGGTCTTCGAAATTCATCTTTAGCTGTGAATAGAGATGCAGAAGTGCGACATTTGGTCTCTCGACACTTTCGAATATCATAGTACGAGAACTGAATTCTGTGTAGCAGAGTCTTAAATGAATGTAACCACATCTTTTTTAGCCGACTAAGGTGCAGTATGAGCGTTCCTAATGCTAATTCTAACTGGCATGCATTTCTACGCCTTCATTCTTCCCCTGGCTAGCCGAGAGAAAGAGAGAGAGAGAGAGAGAGCTCTTTATTAGAAGAAAGCGGAGAGGTCTTCTGGCATGTATTCGCCTATATGCTACTTGGCGGGGATGGGGCGAAGATAATAAAGGCCCTAAAGGAAGCAGAGCGAAAGAGAGGGGGGAAAAGGAAGAAGTAAAAAATAAGTTAAGATGGAGTGTTCCGTGGGTTACGTAAAAGTCCAGGTGGTCTCACAGGATGACGATGTATAGATCTACATTGTTAATTGAGTTCTCAGATGTAGTTGAAAAACGTCGTAAACTAGGAAACTGGTATTTCTCAGCCACAATTGCCGTATACTTGAGTACTTATGGGCCCTTGACATGAACCGACATATATCTTATTTTGTTCCAGCATTACAGCTCCTGTACCTCCCCCACCCCGCCCGGCACCTGTACCATCTGGTCTGGGAATGCACTCAATCCCCAGCCTTCTCAACCAATCCCCGTTTCAGGTACGAGGAGTGGGCCGCACTCCAGCGTCTCGGGCTGCCTAGCGACACCCTGATGGACCTGCTTTTCCTGACGGGCCCCAGCTCCATCCGGCGGGAAGCATTCCGACTTCCCTGGCCTTCCTCGAGGAGACGAACCTCATACAACGGCTGTAGCCCAATGCCTGCCGGCCAGCCTTACGCACTCCTTATCTCTTTCTCTCCCTCTTTCTCTGTCCCCATTTGTTCTCACCTATCCCCTTTCATAGCTTTTATCCTCTTCTCCCGGACTGGGTTGTATGCTGGTGAACTCCAAATGAGTTCAAAATATGCCCAGTCCACTTCTTTTCCACTTCCTGTATCAATAAATCACTCACTCACTCACACTCCAGCTCGGACCTTTTCACCCAGCGCATGTTGAAAGAAAGGGAATGAGCAGCCCGCAAGGACCAGGGCTTCACGGACAAGACGCCCTACACAGGGACAGTGGTGCCACCTTCACC
>JABSTR010002180.1:0-39577 GCA_013339765.2 Haemaphysalis longicornis
GTACTTTACACAATAGCCTAGTGTTCCGCCTTCTCTTCTCCACAAGAACAACTGTGGAGTTCTTTGGCTTCCTCACAGTTCTATGACGTCTTCTTGGAGCCTTTCCTTGACTTTCCCATAATATAGCCTCTTGTTCAACAACCGAAACACAGTAATGGCGATGGTGTATTGGCCGCTCGTTGTCGTAGGGTATGATCCTTTGCTTACCGATGTTGCCTACCGCAACCTTTTTCGACACAGCGATGCAGTCGCTGAAGGAGTCGAATACGTTTTAAATCTCCCGGTGTGATCGGCCTAGGGGAGGGTTACATCTACTTTGGCGTTACTGCTTCTTCCGTATTGAGACTGTGCGAAACACCGCCTGGTGCTTGGCTTTTGACCATAATAGATATCGTCCAGTCAGCGACTGCCATTTTGTATGGTAAGGGCCCAGTTTCTCAGTGCTCAAATTGGTAACTTTTATATATGTTCGTCCGTTAACCCACGTCAACCAGACAACGAGCAGCACAGAATTTCCGGGCGACTACAACTGACACGTGTTTGTACCGCAACGCCACCCGTTGACGTGCGATGGATCATATTGGACTGTTGGAATGTGCTGGCCTGGAAACGTAACATTAGCCTCTTGTCACCAATACGTAATGGGTGCCCTCGATTGCTCACTCTCGTGGTCCAAGTCCCGCGAAGATGGAAACGTGACCAGCAGCTCCACAAGTTAATAAAGCGCCGTATTTCGGAAGGGAGTGAAGCCACATAAATAACTAATGCTTCGATCCTTCGCCGACACACCAAAGCTGCGACGAGCAGTTACACCTCCTCTAAATTGCTATGTATAGAAATACCATACTAACGACCCGCAACTAGTTACTTGGATTTATAATTTTCTTTTTGCAGCACTGGTTGTGCGTTTCTTATTAGTTGGCTTATTTCCACGTTGTTAGTAGGTGTTCCGGAGTTCCACACAAGTTTCTGTACTTGGACCGCTGCACTTTGTATGTTATATTACAATTTGATTGTAACATGGGCACTAAAATTTGTTTAACGCCAGTGATTGTGTTCAGTACCCTAAAAAAACGATCGTAACTCATTATCGTATAAATGACTCATTGGCTAAATTATACGAATGGGGCGCAACTTGGCAAATGAACTTAATTTTAACAAATCCACCCTGATTCGTTTTATACCAATAGCAATTCCCTTCAGGTCCACGGATTCTAAGCGGATTCCTCCTGAGAAAGAAACAGAATGGGAAACTCTTGATGTTGTCCTTCCTATCAATCTCTCTGGTCTTAGCACACTAACTTTATCTGCAGAAATCCATTGCAAAGGCTAGGTTATTGAAGACGTACATGGTACTAATACCAAAAAGCTGCTGCTGCTGCTGATGATGATAATGATGTTTCTATTTTATTGGCGTAATGCCAACTAAGGGCAAAGAGCGTCAAACAAACGTCATTACATGAGAGTGACATGAAAGTAAAAGTAAAATGTTAGTAAAGTTAGAGAAACTAAAATACAACGTAGAAAGATGGCTGGTGTAAAGGGCCATGTTGTCAAGATGCATGATAAGAAAGAGATGTAAAATTTTACGTCGGTAAGAAACACAAAACACGTTTGAGTGAAAACATAGGCTCGTCTCCTAAGAAGTATGACGGGTGTTGTGGAATACGTCGTGTGTATAGTTGTGGGAAGTGTTTGCGTCATGTTGTCCATTTGCCTTGCATTGAATGAGTATGTTGATAACCCATAGGCCCCCTCCACAACCGCTGCACATGGGTCTTGAGGATTCAGTGAGCAAGTGGGAGTGTTTCATGTGTGTGGCCTATCTGTAACCTTGCCAAGGCAACTTTTACGTGTCTGTTGTGTTAATCGGTTGTGTATCGTCCCGAGTGTGGTTTCACAATGTGGAGTTTGTCTGTCTATTCACTACAATGTTTTTGCCATGTTTTACGTAGTTGTTGTTTTATTTGTGGTTTGAATTCGGTGTAGGTCTGTCGTTATATGAACCGTGTTTTGCGAGTGCAGCAGCGGCCATTTCATCTGCTGTCTCATTTCCCCCGATCCCCGAGTGGCCCGGGCCCAACAGACTGTCACCTCAAGGTCGTGCATCATATGCCGATATAATTGTTCTAAGAACAAGATTGATGATGTAATTTTTCAACTTCTTTCGAGATGATAACGCCCATATAACGCTTAGTAAATCACTGTATATGACAGATTTCGGAATATGACATTTGAAAATGTGATTCACAGCAAGAAAGATTTCATAAGCCACTGCTGTGAAGATGCTATAAGTTACATTCATGGTCTCAGAAACTTTAAAATTGGGTCCGTACGCAGCACATGACACGGCGGAGGCTGTTTTGGAGGTGTCACTGTAAAATTCTGCACCTGACACTTCGCTGCAGTGACAGACAGAAAGTGCTGCAGAATCGCATTTCTATTTTTAATCGTGTTGGATGAACTATAAGTCACACGACACAGCGCGCAGGTGCCATGGTGATATAAAATCAATGCAAGATGATTTCAAGATGTTTAAAAGGAGACATTAGGTAAAGCTGCCTCCTCTATCACTCTTTGTCAGAATGAAAGCGGAAAGTGGGTGATTTAAATTAAAAGAGCTGTTGTCATGGATGTATCCATAAAAACAGGTTTAAAAAGATGGTTGTCGATTTATGATATTTTACAAGCATATAAAGATCAACATACATTCGCTGGTACTCCAGGCACCATTTGTCACATTCCACTTTCAGGCGTTGGCAGGCTGTACGGAAAGCACCACACGAGAAGTGAAGCCTGAGCTGCAGCACTGGGTCGAGCATTTTTCCGCGCTTTTTTGTGACCGACCCGCAGATAACACTTCCGTAATTCAAAGGAGACCCTACCAAAGCGGTGTAAAGGTGGAACAGGAGTTTTTTATTTGCACCGTATTATTGGTGAGATAGGACTTTCAAAATATTATTGTTTTTAGACATTTTTGTGAGTTGTTTGATGTGAGAGATGGAAGTGAGTGAGTGAACAACTTTTTATTTGCCCAGATTTGTCGCTTAACCATCGGTCAGGATTCCTCGGCGGCCCTGGCGGCGGTCATGGCTATTTGGACGAGCCGGGTCTGGACACCCCCTGGGTCGGAGCTGAGTAGCGCGGTCTCCCACTGCTCCTTCGAACTTATGTAGAGTGCAGGCTGTTCTGCCTTACTGCTTTGCGGGTCATTTCTCCGGAGAGCGCAAGACCATACCATGTGATGTAGGTCAGCCCTGTCACCGCACGCCTTGCATTTATCTGAATAGAGCCCTGGGTAACATCGGCTGTAAGCCACTGGATTGGGGAAACAATCTGTCTGCAGCCGTCGCCACGCTACTGATTGCCATTTGCTCAGTGTCTTGTCTGGGGCTGGGTATTTGCCCTTTTCTAGTCTATAGGGGTCAACTATATCTCTGTAGTACACCAGCCTGTCCCTGCCTGACCGTCGTATCGAGTGAGCGTCTGTGTCAGGAGTTTCGACATCGGCTCGGTCAACGAAACCTCGAGCCGCGTCGTGCGCACACTCATTCCCGGCCAGGCCAGAGTGGCCGGCGCCAATATCAGCTGTATTTTGCCCCCTCGCTCCATCGTCAAGCCCAGATTTTAGGATTTGGAACGCCACAGATGAGATGGATCCCCTCGTGTAGTTTAGAATGGCTGATTTGGAGTCGCTTACTATAACTTTGGTCTTGGAGGACGCGACCATTGCCAGGGCAATGGCCACCTCCTCGCCAACCTCCGGGTCCGTCGTTCGGACCGAGCCGGAGGTGATGCGATCGCCCTGTCGATTCACTACCGCTAAGGCCATAGCGTCACGGCTGGTATATTCGGCGGCGTCCACGTACATCACGTCCTCGGATTGTGCGTATCTTTTGTGCAGAGCCCTGGGTCTGGCCTGTCGGCGCTCCTGATTATGTACCGGATGCATGTTCTTAGGGAGTGGCGGGATATTCATGTGGGTCCCTATCTCCGCTGGTATTTCGACTTTTGTGCCTTGCGCACCTCTGTGGTTTATGCTAAGGGAATCTAGTATTTGTCTCCCTGTCTGAGTCTTAGAAAGCGTTCCTTTTGGGCGGCTAGTTGGGCTTCTATGAGCTTCACTGAGCGTGTTATGGAGGCCCAGCGCTTCAAAGCGTTCGTTCGGATCAGTTACAGGTATACACAGGGCTTGTTTGTGCGCTCTCCTTATCATAGCATTTATTTTATTCTCCTCATCCCGCTTTAGGTTCAGGTAAGGGGTAACGTATATTATCCTACTTAAAACAAAAGCCTGTACCAATTTCATTAGGTTATGCTCTTTCATTCCGTGGTGCCTGTTTGCGATGCGCGAGATGAGCCGAATTGTTTGATGGACGCTTTTTTCCAGCGCCCGTATGGTTTCTATGTTGTGTTCCATTGGCCTGAATCTGTGGCCCAGAACCCTGATAGTCTGAACTGTCGGGATACGCTGCGTACCACCTCCTACAAAAAGGTGAATGTTTAGAGCGGTCTAGTCGGTTTTTCTCCCTCTGCTGGTCGGACGGTATATTAGAAGCAGCTCCTGATTTTTCTAGGGAGCAACTCAAGCCTTTCGGTCTTACGTACCCATCTACAGCCTCGATCGCCCGTTGTAGAGTGTCCTGCACATGCCCGTCGCTACACTCAGCCACCCAAAGCGCCACATCATCGGCGTATAGGCTGTGATGTAGTACCTCTATGTTGTTTAGGATTACTGGAAGGCCCATCATGGCCACGTTGAAAAGGAAGGGCGAGAGGACAGACCCCTGAGGAGTACGTCTGCTTCCGAGCTAAAACGTGGCCGATTGCAGCCCCCCTACGGCAAGTGTAGCCGTTCGATCCGTACAAAAAGTTCCTGACATACTCATACGTCTTGTGGCCTATTCCTAGTGTGTCCAAGTTATCTAAGATAGCAGAGTGCTTTACGTTGTCGAATGCTTTGGTTAGGTCAAGCCCCAGAATTGCCGTAGTATCTAAAGGGGAACAGTTTCTCCTCGTCAATGATATTTTGTTTAAGCCTGAGCATGACGTCTTGCGTCGACAATTTTGGGCGAAAACCTATCATCGTTTCCGGAAAGAGTCCTTCCTCTTCTGCGTAGCTATTAAGTCTTTTCAATATCACGTGTTCCATTAGCTTTACCTACGCATGACGTAAGTGATATTGGTCTTAGGTTCTCTATCTGCAACTTTTTACCGGGCTTCAGGATCATCACAACCTTGGCTGTTTTCCAGTGCCCCAGGATTTGACCTCGGTCCCAGCACACGTTCATGTACCGGGTCAAGGCCTCGACAGAGCCGTCGTCCAGGTTGCGCAGCATCTTGTTCGTTATTCCGTCTGGGCCCGGAGAAGATCTGGTCCGGAGGTCCTGAATGGCACCTCGTACTTCCCCCACTGTGATGGGACGGTCCATCAGGTCATTCTCCTTGCCCGTGTATGATTTGAGCTCCTCTTTGGGGGTTCGTCCCTATATATCTATCACAAAGTGCCTCTAATAGGTCATCGTCCGACCATTCGAATCGGTGAATTAAAATGCTGAGGTTGTGCTTTTGAGTAGTTTTTGCTATTTCCCGGTTTCAATTAGGAAAGCGGAGAATGCTCCAAGTTTTTGCGAGGCCAATCTGGGATTCCATGCTGTCGCATGTACTGTACCAATTTTGCTATAAAGCTGGTTTGCATAGTCATCAATCTCACGGTTTAGGGCTGCCAAACGTCTGCGTAAATTACGATTTAACTTTTGTCTTTGTAGCCGCCTTTGCAGGCTTTGCGTGGCCTGCCAGCATATGGCAGTAGCCTAGAATCGCCTGGCTGAGGTTTGCTCTCTTCCGGTATGTCTTTCGCCGCTTGGTCTACAGCTACTACGTAGCTGTGCTGCCCATTCCTCGATATCTTCAATATCCTTTGGTTGGGTGCTGGCGTTGTCGCTTGAGAATCAAGTTCAGCTCTTCTAATCTGACGGAAAGTATCGCAGTCTATAATTTTGAGTCGTCTCCCCCCTTTGTATTTTGCGAGCCCCGCCTCGAATGTGGTCGCAATAATGAAGTGGTCGCTGCCCAAGTTTTG
Source organism: Haemaphysalis longicornis (assembly GCA_013339765.2). Taxonomy (NCBI): domain Eukaryota; kingdom Metazoa; phylum Arthropoda; class Arachnida; order Ixodida; family Ixodidae; genus Haemaphysalis; species Haemaphysalis longicornis. The sequence continues at coordinate 6,083 of JABSTR010002180.1, forward strand.
TTGTGTATTTAGCCACGTGGCTTCTGTTCGTGTGTTTTTCGTAATACTGTGGTCTGGTGATGTGTCTCCACATACACTGTTGCCTGTCCGCGTAGGGTGCGTGGGGGTCTGTCATCAGGGTTAGGCCCTCCTGCTGCGCGTCAAGCCAGAGTTTCCTTCCCTTGATCGTTTCCCTCTTGTATCCCCACTCAGAATGATGGGCATTGAAGTCTCCTACAATTACCAATGTGTTTCCTTTGGGCAATTTCTAGAGTTTGGCGGAACAGTTGTCAAATCTGTGGTTTTTACGAGGTGAGCTGTATACATTAAGTATGAAGATACTGCCCACCTTGTGTTTTCCTCTCTGGTATTATTTCTGAGAGTACGTGATCCGCGGACGCTGTGCCGTGATCAATGTCGTGACGTTTGGCCGGCAAGTTACGCTTGACGAGGGTCGCAACAATCAATTTCTTTTTTGGTTCATCAACCGAGGTCGTCATTGTCCAGCTCACAGTAGGACTTATAGCGTGATAATTTTGCTGGGCCACCCGTCTCCTGGAGACAGATGACGTCCAGCGTATCATTTCGATTTTTGGTTTTAACAAATTGCTCTAGGTTACACCTTTTGTGCTGAAAGCCCCGACAGTTCCATTGCCAAACAGACAAGCTTGTTTATCTTATTCCGCGCCATAGTTCCTTAGCTGAGCGTTTTGAGAGTGGCCCTAGCACTTTCGACCGAAGTGGGTCTGGAGTAGGGTTTGGTAGCTTTTATTGGACCCGCGCCCCCTTCTCCTCCCCGCTAAGGCGCAAGGTGGCGGTTTCTAGTAACGTCACCCGCCGTGTTCAGGGCATCAATTTTGGCGCCAATGCTCTCGGCGAACTTTCCCAGCATGGCTTCGAATTTTTGCTCAGTGTCCTGCTAAGTCTTTCCCCAAATTGATTAATCATTCCTTGATTTTAACATTCACTGGCCCGGATACCTCAGGGTTTATCGAGAGGCCTTGTTCTTTGTTAGTCGCCCTGCGCTTCGGAGGGGGGGCTCAGGCAACTCAGGTGTCGACTCCTCCATCTCATCACTAGACGAAGTTTCTAATAGGGGAATTTGCTCTTTTTCCACCAGAGGTTTTGAGATTGTATCTGGATGTTACCCACTGCCGCGAGGCTGCCAGGGGATGCGCTTGGATTCTGTGGTGCGGCCACTTGATTACAGTTTGCGTCTTTCAGTTTTGCAATTTCTGCTTTAGAGTGCCTTATTTTCTCTAAGAACTATCTCTAGCATCGTTTTGAGTTTGGTGATTTCTGATATGTTCTACCTCTGCCGAGCTAGCTTGCTACCAGCCGCCTTCCGCGTTAATCCGCGAGCTGCGCTGTTGGAGACCGCGCTAGCCCAGCTCACTTGCTCTGTTGGTTTCCACTCGGCGTAAACTTCCCGATGCGAGACGTGGACCTTGATTGTTGCCTCGAGTCCTGGCCGCCCGTGGCGCTGGGGGTTCGGCGTCGAGACTTCGATCTTGACCGGTGTTGTCATCCCTGTGGAATCGCCTCGGGCTCCAGCTGCGCGGCTTGAGTCCTTCCTGCTTTGGGCGCTCTGGAAGAGGAGGCGCGGGAAGGAGCTCGAACGGTCACGGCCTATCGCATTCCTTGTCCCGCTTCTCGCCATGCTTCAGTATGGACGATGTGTCCCCACGTCGGCCGCAATGTTTACCCTTGTCGTTTTCCTCTTGTCTTTGCTTCCTCTCCCACTGTTGTTTTTTAATCAAGTAGGGAGTACGGAATCGTTGTGGGCATTTTTTGTCGCGGTGGGGTGATCCCGTCCACACAGAGCGCATTTTGGTTCGCACGGATGGTTTTCTGGTGGGTTTTTACTGCCACAGTTTTTGCATACCTTGGTGTCTGGTACGGGGCACACATCGGAACGGTGTCCCACTGTGCCGCATGTGTGGCGTACTTCATGCTGCTTCTTATGTAGGAAGCATCTGTGTTCGGCTCCGCAATAATATACGTAGTGGAGTACTCTATCGCCTCCGAAAGCGATGATGACCGAGATGGTCCGGCCCATTCCTTCTTGCTTGTAGAATCGTGTGTTTTTTATTGTACACGAGACACTTAGTTATAGCTTCGGTGGTGTCATATTTAGGGATGTTGTGCATCACCCCTTTGGCGGTGTCCTCTGACGGCGCCACGTACGCGGACACCTCATAGGTCTTCTCTCCGATGCGGAGCACTTCGATGGTGTTGTACTTCTCTGCCCGCTCCATGCTGGGGGTACTTGCAACGACGATGTTCTTGGCTGTGTATGTGCGGAGGACGTCTTCCTCCGCTTCCTCGCATTCGAGGCCGGTCGGGCTTAGCACGCCGTCGCGAAGACCAGCGAGGCTGATCTTGGTGACGTCCAGGCCCTCTCTCGGCCGCAACACGATCTTTGTCTTCTTTGGGAAGGTGCAGTTAGCCGAGGCGCCCGCCGTTGCCTGCGCAGTTGCTGTTGTGCACGTGGCCTCTGGTTCGTTGACCGGGCGCCGCCAGCGTCTTGCCCACGAGGGAGCCTCAGGGTCAGGTGCATGTTAGCGATGGCGCGATCGCCACGTCGACGATGGCTTGGCCAGCCGGCCAAGGTGCCCCGTGTGAGGTATCACCAAAAAGCACAAAATTACTAATGTACAAAACGCTGATCCGTCCTGTTCTTGTCTACGCACGTCTCGTATGGAATCTTCACAAGCAGGGCGGAATTGACAAAATCATGGCCATTAGGAAAAGACGTATTTATTTGTAATTGTGACCACCGTTACTTTTTGCTTTCCTTTTCTCTGTCCTCCCTTGAACTTGACACTATACACGCTTCGGCTGGTTGTGTCAATGATATTGCTGCACTTTTTAAATGCAGAACATTTCTTTAACTCACATGTAGCGTCCGTCGCGCGCCCTCTTCTCCCACTCCTCCTCTCCCGTATCACGCTACCCTCCTCGCTCTCAACAACAGGTCCGCACCCCTGCCCCTACACTATATAAAGAAATAATACTTACCGGCGCCTGGTTTCGATCCGACGACCCTACGGGCGGAACGCAAGGTACATGGTGCTCTACCCACTGCGCCACAAATCCGACACAGAATGGAGGGCTACGAACGCGCCTTATATCATTGACTCATTCAAACTACGTCAAGAAGCTGCTGATACAGCAGCAGCAAGAACAAAAACAACTTCAACAATGACGTCTTCCATCGACTCCCTCGAATGGGGGGACTAACTCAACCAGAGGCATCTAGACGTCGCAGACGCAACAACAACAGCCAGAGAAGAAAAGAGAGAGAAGAGAAGAGAAGAATAATAATCATACCCATTTGCTAATAAATGACGTCCCGTGACCACGTAATTACGTCTCCTCATTTAATTACAATACAACAACCAACAGCAACAAGTGCAACAACATTAACGTAACGCAAACTACTTAACATCGTGCGCCCCCGGAAATGCTCTGCATTTCATCGTGCCCCTCGCGAGGGGGACGTTTTTTTATTCATTCAGCGCATCGCACTGATGATGACAGCCACATAACATTTGTCTCACCATGTATAACCAGGAGCACTCACTAGCTTTACATCAAACCTTACCATTGTCGAACCAACACATGCTAATTTCATTTTTTTCCTTCAGCAGCTGAATACTTAAGCGAATTGCCGGGGGTGTAGGTTTAATTCCACTGAAAGAATTTGTTCGTGCCCTTTGTGATTTCTCCTTGTTGTGTGTCTGTCCTATTGCTCTGCTGGTCTGTTTTATTGCCCCTTCAGCTGTTCCGTTCAATGCTCACTCCTGTCATAGCGCAAAGTAGGCTGCAGTATGTAAAAAAAATACTTAAAAATTCGCGCCACAGAATGTGCCAACTGGCAAAGTAATTGGGCCACCCGCTGTACGTATTCGCGATTCATTCCAATCCACCGTAACTTTTCGCAGCTGGGTAGCGAGAGACCCATTACTTAAGGAATAATCGGCGCCATTTTCCAAAAGGGCCGTAACCGGGTTCCCATCAACAAAACAGAAATCTAAGCTGAATTTTTTCATTTCTTTGTCTTTCGACATTTGCGTTCGGTTCACTTGCGGGTAAGCCTGCGTCGATCGATGCTCCTGTGGATGAAACAGAGGGGCTCCACCCCCGGATGTCGCTGGTATCAGTTTTCCCCCTCGCTGGCTCGGGCATTTGGCTCCGGTTGGTCCAGAGGAGACGGACAGCTCGGGACAAGTAAAGTTGCGGTGAAGGTGACCTCGCTTTGTGTGTCGTAAGGTGTGCTGAGGCAGCTGGTGGTCGGACAGTTACGGTTTGATTTAAGGAGTTGTTCACCGTAGCTTAGTCGCGCTGCATCAGGCGAATATTTCCGAAGCACCAGCCAGCGGTAAAGGCGGTGATGAAGTATGTTGCGTGCTTCTACGCATTGGTAGCAAACGGGCCGTTGTCTGACGCATGACACACTGGCGTTTTCTGTTCAAGTCATTTGGGTTCATATCACATTGCCGGTTTCGAAACCACTGGGACAGCTGTGGGGCAGCAGGCAGGAACTGTCGTGCCGCTGAAATAGCAGGCATGCGGAGCCCGTCAGGGTAGGTCGGTTGCTGAAATGCTGGACTGGGCGTGCACCGAACATTCGTGTCACTTGCCGCTACACGTAAAGCTGGAGGTGGTTTCACTGGCATCTTTACTCGTCGCATTTCGTCTCGTATAATGTCGGTAGCGGCAGCGACTGTTGGCTGGTGGTCACCTGCCTTGAGCGCATGAAGGTTCGCGCGTAGAGCAGTATGAACAAGTTCCCGGAGGGCGATTTCATTATTTAAATGAGACGCGCGAACGTCTGGGCTTGCAGAACGCGCGTACTACATAGCGCACTGAATCAGCATCGTTCCATCGCTGAAACTTCTTGCACAAAGTTGGCTCCTGTCGTTGAGGGCTTAGTGCAAGTCAAGCAAAAATGTGTTTTTTGACCACTCTAATGCCTTGCTGCCCCTTTGTTTGGAGGGATGGGTACGCCGAAACAGCCGCAACGTATCTACCACAAAGATGGTGGCACTCTCATTAGTTTTCTGAGCTATGGCCTGGATAGCTAGCTAACTTTTTCTTTCCCCTGGTGAGTATTGTCAGTATCGAGAAATCGCAGCCGAAACTACTTGCAGCCCCTCAGTGATCTGTCATGGGTCTCTTATCAGTTTTTTGCCGAATCTTTGAATGAGAACTAAACGTGCCTAAGCTTACTTTTACCCTTCTTCGCGTTGAACGTAGTCACATGATTGAATTGGATGAGCCTGCCTTCCACGTCTTCGAAAAGGTCGCATGGAAATAGTATCGGCGTGCGCTGTGTGTGGAGAACAAGTGGTTAGGGAGTTCTGATGAACTAGTTAAGTTGGCATGTGCTCATGGCAATCATAGCGCGGGAGTTGTTACAAGGGGACAAATTCAGGTGGCAGTCCTTGCAAGGACGACACGATTTATGCACGGCGTAGCCTCTAGCTGACTAGTGCAGCGGTCAAGGGGTTGGTCTGAATACGTGCATCAGAACCCAGAACCTCCGAAACAACATGACACCAGTGAAATAAAGGGTAACAGTGATTGAAGGCCAGGCGCTCCACCATAGCGAAGATCATGTGGAGAACCGGCGCGATCAGAAATGTGCAAAGGCTCACTATTATTGATCTTCACCTTCTTCGCTTATTAAAGAAGCCCAGTTTAAATTGTTCGGTCCGTGGAACATACCGTATCTCATATTGACCATTTCTGTAAACGCCCAATTCATAGCAGTGGCAATATATCTAACTTAGTTGCCCTTAAACTGTTTTCAAACACTGTAATATAGATTGATTCACCTAATTGTTTCGTAGTTGGAATGATAATGTAATATGCCAGCCTAATGCCGACCGACGCACCATTCACGATTTCGCGACTCCACAAACTACTAATAAGATGCGGCTGCCTTACTATAGCGAAAGCTCTATCACACTACATTTTTCACGACTATTCATCGTCTGGAAATGACCTTCGGCCGCTGTTGCATCCCAGCGTCGTGAACTAACGTCCTCAGCTTACAATAATCTTTATGGTCGACAGTGTTGTGTGTGCAATTCGACTTTTCTACAAACACTCGCGCCGAAAGATAAATGACCGCAGAGTAGACGCCACGGCATTCAATTCGTTCACACCAGTCTGCGCACAGCACTTTGTTCACTGCTGTTTTGCTGCCTGTGCATTCTTTGAGTTGTTAAGGAGCACAAGTTCGTTAAAATAAACTTGTTTTTCCTTCAAAACAGCTACGTAGTCATTGGCCACGTGTAATATCTACTTAGGCTAAGTAGTGACCCCTGCCGGGATACCAATCTTGAGACAGAGATAATTACAAGAAAAAGAATGGAGAGGATTGCTTTCGGAAGCACTCTCTGGTAATGATTGGCAGTCTACCATTGTCCCTGAAGAAGAAAGTGTATGACAGCTTCATCTTACCGGTACTCACCTACGGGGCACAACCTTGGAGGCTCACTAAAAGGGTTCAACTTAAATTGAGGACACCTGTATGAGAAATGGAACGGAAGATAACAGGAGTACCATTCAGGCACAAGAGGAGAGCGGAGTAGGTCATGGAATAAATGTGTGTTAAGGACATACTAGTAGAAATTAAGACGAATAAATGGCTCTGGGCAGGGCATGTAATGCGAAGGAGATAACCGTTGGTTATTAATAAGGATAAAAGAGTGGGCTCCTAGAGCAGGCAAGCATGGTAGGGGGCGGGGGAAAGTTAGATCGGCTGATGAGATCATGACATTTGCATGGATAAATTGGCCACAGTTTGCACAGGACCGGAATAGCTGCAGATCCTCGGGAGAGGCCTTTTCCCTGCAGTGGCGTAGATACGCTGGTGAAGATGATGATCTGTATATGCTGTCTTTGTTTTGCCTTGTGTTCGTCTGTGTCTGAAGGTGCGAAGCAAGGCCCCAGTCGCTTTGAAATGAAGGTATCTTGTAGTTGCGCGAAGGTACGACTTCAGTTCTGCCTGCTCAGTGTTCCCACGTACATAGTACGGTTAAGACGAGCTGTGCCTAGTTAGAGATTTGGGTTCGTTTTCTTCCTGTACTAGCGTATAGTCGGGCTGCGTCTTGCCTCCAATATATGGGGGAGGAGCGGGTCCACCATTGGATGGTCTTCGCGGAGGGTATTTATTTTGGTGAGCTTCAAAATTTGGGTTAAAATTTGGGTTGTGTATTGGTCAGTGTCCTCGAGTGTGTTCAGTTCAGCTTATTCACCAAAAGGGATCTAGGTGAATATATATGGATTCCTGGGCTAAAAGGTGTAAAAACAACTTGACTAGTGCCCAGACGATTTATGGCGCGGCATACAAGACATTTCCTATAGTAAAGAAAGATTAGGAACAAGTGCAATGTTCTTGTTTTGAAGATGCGTAGACCATAAACAACAACAATAAAATTAGCAGTAGATATCACAAAACATAGCATATAACAAGAAAGATACTGAATGAAACATTAGCAAAAAGCACTGTTTGTAAGCAAAAGAAAATAAAAGGAAAAAAGGGGGCAAGCAGATGCACGTACCTTACTACAATGCAGCAGTGACGGATAATTGTTTGAATAAGTAAACGTATAAGCGGAGAAAATACAAAAAAAGAGAGCGGGTTTTAACTCCAACATAACTTACAACTACTAAAATATAAGCGCATACACTGGCAAAAAAACTGAAACAGGTTAAAAACACCAGAAATAATTCAACTCTCATCAATTAGTATCAAGTCTACAAAATATCGATGGGTTTCCTTAAATGAAAAATGTTGTACTGCTTTAAATCTGGTAAGAATATCAGGAAGGTTATTCCGAAGAGATTGTAGCTTGTGGTTTGTACGATAATCGGGGGTATGTGCCAGGTGTGAGTGTTGCGCGTGTTTACTACGTTTGTTGTATGCGTTAGCAGTGCTGTAGACGATAAAAAGTTTTTTGATGAGACGGGTGAAAAATGAAAAGGAGCGTACGATGCGGAAATGGTACATAAGCTGAAAATCTATAATATTATAGGAGTTAAATATACCGGCTGTTGGTGATAAATATTGCACACCTGAAATGAGTCGCATGATTTTTTTCGCAATATTTGAATTTTTGTTATATTTGTTTTTGTCGTGGTTGCCCGGACTGTGCTGCAGTAATTGAGGTGTGATTCAAATAATGTAAAGTAGAGTTTCAGTTTTACTTTTGAGGGTAGAATTGACCGGGTGCGGGCCAAAGCTCTGGTTGCAGAAGAAAGTTTTTTTACAAATGTTACTGATGTGGGTATCCCAGCTCGGGCATGCTGAAAATGTGACACCAAGAATTTTGATGTCATTTACTATTTCAATTGTACTGTTTGAATATTTAATGATATGGTTTAGTTTCACTGGTTTGTGTTTTGCTCTAAATATGAGTACTTTTTTTTGCTGGGTTTATATTTATTCTGTTGGATTGGGACCATGAGTGCAACCTTTCAAGAATACCATTACATTTCATTATTAAATTATCTTCACATTTACCAGATATCAGTAAAGTACAGTCGTCAGCATACATTATAAATTTTGCTTCCGAGTCAATTTGTACTATATCATTAATGAACACGTTGAGAAGAGGGGTCCCAGTAAACTTCAATGGGGTACACCCGTTGTTGTGGGCAAAAAGGATTAAATGTTATCATCAATACAAACGCATTGGTGCCTGTTCGTTAAGTAAGACTGGAGTAGCGATAACGGAGTTCCCCGTATGCCATTAAGCATCAGTTTGTGTATTAGTATATCATAATTAAGACAATCAAAAGCCTTCGGGAAATCAATAAAAAGACCGAGAGTGTAATGCTTGTATTCAATATTTTGCAAAATGTTTTCTTTGATTGTCAAGAGAGCTTTCACAGTTGATTTGTTTTTTCGGAAACCAAATTGTGCATCAGAAAAAATGTTGCCTTTTTCAAGAAAACTTGTCAGACGGAATAGCAGCAACTTTCTATTGCTTTAGAAAACACCGAAATTACTGATATAGGTCGATAATTTGATCTGTTAGTTTTATCCCCACTTTTATGTATCACCGAAACCCTACTTTTCTTCATAGCATCAGGAAATATGCCACTTTCAAAGCATCAATTATAAATGTCAGTAAGCACTGGGGCAAATGATTCTATGACAAATTTTGTGGGTTTAATTGGTAGGTTGTCCAGTGTCCTAGGCTTTGCTGTTAGAAAGGTTCATAAATGTAGAATAAACTTCTTGCTGATCAGTAGGCGTAAGAAAAAAGCTTCCGATGGACTCTGTAATGGGGTTATCTAAGGCTACGACGTCATTACAGGAGGGACGATATTTACAAAATATTTGTTGAAATGTTGGGCCATTGCTTCGCCCGTGAGTTCGACATTGTTGCACATTATGCTCTCGGGAAACGATCTTTTGTTTTCTCGACCTAAAACGCGGTTCAATAATGTCCAAGTTGCATCTGGTTGTTTCGAAGTGATGTCAGCAAAAAGCTGCAAATAGCAGTCTTGCTTGCTACTTAAGCTGCGCATTGAGTGCATTTCTTGTTTTCTTAAATTCCTCATACAATGCCGGCAATCTCATGATAATAAACCGATGGTACCGGCGATTTTTCTTCTTTATCGTAGTCAGATGTGTTTTGGTAGCCCATGGTTTTCTAATATTTTCAGTAGGTTTGAGGGACTTGAAAGGAAAGTGATAAGTGTATATATGTGCAAAAAATTGAATGAATTCTCGCTACGCAAGGTTCACATTACTTTCGTTTAAAACTATAGACCAGTCATGAAGGTTGATGTCTTGTTTGAAACGTTCTAAGCCTTCGTTGGTCACACATTGCTACAACTGCTTTATATAGTCGTGAAGAGTTCGACGAAAGTTCTTCTGCTCAGGTATCATGATGAGGACGAAATGCGGTCGCTGACCAAGTCAAGGCGACAACATAGAGACGTTTCGGAACCCGTACGGGTTCCTTGATCACACTAAGCAGGCAAGAGCCGTAAGTCGCTTCTTATTCTAAAATGTGACGTAATGAACGGGTGTAGTTTGCCACCAGATTGCCATCTATCCCATTGATAGTGTCCTTGGTCTTTTGAAGGAACACAGATTCAAAAGTAATCCCGTGGCTGGGTTCTTTTCCTTGGCTATTATAGCGGCGTTATCCCAGTCGATGGAATGACCGTGATCATCGGCATGCTCGGCCAGGGCGTTCGACGCTTTCTTGTTGCTGCCCACGTCCCTTTGGTGTTCCTTTAATCTCCTTCTGAAGTTGCCAGTTTCGCCGATGTAACTTCAGCTACAGTCTGCGCACGGTATCTTGTAGACAACACCGGGGCATCTCTTGCTGTCCAAGCGATCCTTTCACGTTCACGAGCTGATTCCTCAGCTTGTTGGACGGCATGTGGGCAACGCGAAGGTCATACGTTGAAAAGATACGGCTTAAAGCTTCGCTCACCCCAGGAACGTATGGGATGCCGGCGCATCTTGGATCTTGGATATGAAGATATAGAAGATATCGAAGCTTTAAGCCGTATCTTTTCAACGTATGACCTTCGCGTTGCCCACATGCCGTCCAACAAGCTGAGGAATCAGCTCGTGAACGTGAAAGATCGCTTGGACAGCAAGAGATACCCCGCTGTTGTCTACAAGATACCATGCGCAGACTGTAGCTGCAGTTACATCGGCGAAACTGGCAACTTCAGAAGGAGATTAAAGGAACACCAAAGGGACGTGGGCAGCAACAAGAAAGCGTCGAACGCCCTGGCCGAGCATGCCGATGATCACGGTGATTCCATCGACTGGGATAACGCCGCTATAATAGCCAACGAAAAGAACCCAGCTGTGAGATTACTTTTGGAATCCGTGTTCATTCAAAAGACCAAGGACACTATCAATAGGATAGATGGCAATCTGCCGGCAAGCTACACCCGTTCATTACGTCACAGTTTAGAATAAGAAGCGACTTACGGCTCTTGCCTGCTTAGTGTGATCAAGGAACCCGTACGGGTTCCGAAACGTCTCCATGTTTTCCTTGACTTGGTCGGTGACCGCATTTCGTCCTCGGAACTGCTTTATAACGTCGAGATGTATGTCTGTTCACTGACAATATAATTCGAAAACCGGGCAATGATCACTGATGTCAGATGTAATGTTCCAGTGTCGAAAAACAGCTGTGTCAAGGTTAGTGATAATCAAGTCAAGAATGGACGAGGAAAGCGCTGTCACACGAGTTGGCGTTGTGATTGTGTTAACAAAACCGTTTGAGTTAACGATGGTATGTAGTGTGATAGCCATCAAGCTAAATTATATCACTGTCATTCCGGTACCAAGTTTCTGTTAATAGCACGAGTTGATGATTTGATTGTGGGTTTAACGCGCCGACGCAACGCAGGCGATGAGGCGCGCCGTAGTGGAGGGCTCAAGATTAATTTTGACCACCTGGGGATCTTTATCGTGCGCCGAAATCTCGTACACACGGGCGTTTTGCTTTTTGCCTCCATCAGAAAAGCGGCCGCCGCGGCCGGGAATCGAACCCGCGACCTCGTGCTCAGCAGCGCAACGCCTTAGCCACTGAGCCACCGCGGCGGGTTAGCACGAGTTTGAACTTAACTTGCAATTCACTCAAAAAATGTGCAATTGTGTCGCCTTTGTTTGAGGCGAAGTGGGTGTTTATATGCAACACCGACATAAGGGATTGTTGCGGTTGTGTTAAAGACTTAGGTAACAAGAAATTGTTATAATTGCTTTGGATCATGATTAGGGTTCTTTTAGTGACAGGAATTTCAGCAGATCTTTGCAAGATCCTTTCCAAGTGATGTGAACGGAGTTGCTACCTTCCGATTGTCTCGCCAGGATTTTTCCATCACGCACCACACAAACATCCAGTCATGCTCTCGTTTTTCTCTGAACCGCCATCCCAAAAAAGTGTCTGTAGGCCTGGGCAAAGGTGTTCGTTCACGTATATCGCTGTTTGAGTTCCAAGTCTGATGCCGTTATTTGCAAGTGTGTGCTTCTTAGCCTTTTTGAGAACATCGTCACGTTTGGCGCGTGCTTAAAACTGTACGACTACATTTGGCTTGTCAGGCTTACGGGTAGGTAAGCGATGACAAGCCTCGAGGTCAGAGCTCGAAATAGGTTCTTCAATTAAACGCCCCATTTCCGATACGATGCTTTCCACGCTTTACCCTTCTCTGGCCTCGACGACCTGAATTTGAATGTTTGAGTTGCGGGAGTACTGTTCCTGCCCGACAATGCGTTTGTCAAGCTCTTCTGTTCGGCGTTCCAAAGCGCCATTTCGAGCTTGAAGTGCCTCATTTTCTTTTGTCATTGCTTCGTTTTTTGCGATTTCAGCGTCCAGTTTTGTTTTCAGCTCATCAATGGTTCCATGCGCATGCTCAACGCTTTTTATCAGTTCAGTTTGCTCGTTCTTCAGATCACAAATTTCATTTCGGAGTGCACGCTCTACCTCTTCCCGCGAGCTTTCTATTTCCTCACGAAGTTCATCTTTCATTTTCGCGATTTCGCTTCGTAGCTCTTCTTTCATTTTTGAGGAATAGTTTGGACATTGATTGATTGTGGGTTTAACGCGCCGACGCAACGCAGGCGATGAGGCGCGCCGTAGTGGAGGACTCCGGATTAATTTTGACCACCTGGGGATCTTTAACGTGCGCCCGAATCTCGTACACACGGGCGTTTTTGCTTTCGCCTCCATCAGAAAGGCGGCCGCCGCGGCCGGGAATCGAACCCGCGACCTCGTGCTCAGCAGCGCAACGCCTTAGCCACTGAGCCACCGCGGCGGGTAATAGTTTGACATGCTTCCAGAGACAGGCAATGAACAACATACAAAATACAGCAAAGCTTGGCAGCGGCGACCGCAAAAGTGGTGCCTTAGTTGTCCCAGTCTGTTATTTAGCTATTCCCGTGGTTGGTGCATTCTAGTTGTGAGGACTTTGTATATAATAGATAACGCCGTCGCTCCAAGCGCTTTATTTCTACGTTGCGACATGGAACTCTGAATGTGATGGGTAAAGGGCAGTCTGCGGTGGAGTTCCTGGTTATGCTATTTCAAGTGCGTGTAGCAGTGTGAGGCTCATTCAGGAGTAATTAGGGGGGGGGGGGGGGGGGGCTGGTTAGCGGTTCGTACATCGCTTCTTTCTTTAGTGCAGATGGATATGTCCTGGCCACATTCGGGGCATTAAAATCGCCAAATATGTTCTGTGTAAAGCAATGCTGACGAGTTTAAGCCCTTGATTTTTGACACAAGCACACTAAGGTGTAGTGTTAATTGTAATACTTTTCCTGAACGCTGTGGTATCTGAGTTTTTCGCAAATATCTGGTTTGGGGTAACCTGAAAAATGTAAACTCCTTTAATGGCATCAGAATAATGGCGACCGTAACACATGCTCCGCACTTAAACCAGACATTTAACTGTTGCGAAAGAGCAAACAGTGCCACTTTGTATGACACAGACTTACGCAGAAACATTGCAATGAATACATAATATTATTGCGTGATTTTCTTTTCAGCGACATTCTACCCCTATGATGCCTGTGAAATACGCGTCCGACCAAACCTAGATAAATCCCAAGGGAGGCTCGCCGGTCCTATTCTAGGAGCTGTCTCTGACACCTGCACTGAAGCATTTGAATATATCTGCACTGCGGATAATCCACATGATGTTTACTATGATCACTGTTCGTAAGCCACCAATGAAAAATAAAAATGCGAACCCTAGTGGTTGCTCAAACGTTGCTTGCGTGCCCGAGAAAAAATACAACATTCCATCCGGTGCCGAAAAAAAACTACTTACTTTTCATTTGACTTGATTGTAGGGTTTTAACGCGCCGACGCAACGCAGGCGATGAGGCGCGCCGTAGCGGAGGGCTCCGGATTAATCTTGACCGCCTGGGGATCTTTAACGTGCTCCGAAATCTCGTACACACAAGTGTTTTTGCTTTTCGCCTCCATCAGAAAAGCGACTGCCGCGGCCGGGAATCGAACCCGCGACCACGCGCTCAGCAGCGCAACGCCTTAGCCACTGAGCCACCGCGGCGGGTTTACTTTTCATTTTTTTTTATGCACTGCAAGTTTGGGTGCTTTAACCCTCATATATAAGGTGAAATATCAACCTGTTTTGGTCGAATTGTCATCAAAATTGTGAGACACACAAACGCGACATGTATTATGATTTTTGGTTTCCGTTTTTCTTGTGGGCTGATTGCGTCGGTCTCCAGGCTTGTACATGGTCATCACAAGTTTTTCAACAATGAAGTGCGTTGTCGGAATTCATACGGAGTGCTCAGTATGATCTTCCTCAAAGATGGGAAACAGGATTGCGTGTTAAACTGCGGACTTTAGCACGCTGCATCACCCGGGACAAGGCTGGCCATTTTGGCCGGAAGCTGTTCAAAGTGACAGGTGCGCTGGGTCAGCCTGTTACGCAGTTATAATGCCATAAATTCACGCACTGGGATTACCGCAGGAAATAAGCACCACATTAGACAACGTCCATCAACGTTGGTAAACATGTTTTTTGTCCGGTTTTTCCGGTGCCTGCGCGCTGCATTGCTACAAGGATGCCAACTCCACTTTCTTGCTGGTTTGTCGTTTTTTTGCTGACCGTTGCTTAAAAATCAAGCCGAAGTGTAGCTAGATTCTCATATTTTGGAGACGCGTTTACCCCTCCCGGCACATCTAGTGATCAAGCTGTAAACTGTTCCAAACACATTTTTCAGCATGCAAACTTTACAAGGAGACGTAGGTGACTTTGAAGAACAATAGAGATTACCTAACATGACTCTTATTCAAATAGAGTTAGTGTTTCGCAGTATTGCCGCGAACGAGGCACTGTATTTGTTTATTTATGACTTTGCTTTTACCGCCAGGCAGCGCCGGGCTTAGTATCAGTGAAGCACAGAGCATAAAGCGCAGAGCACTGTGGGGATATAACAGATATGAAGTAGTGAGAGGAATCTGGAAGGGAGTAATGGTACTAGCGCTCACCTTTTCAAACACAGTAGTGTGTTTGAAATCAGAGATTCAATTAGGGCTACAAGTAAATCAGAGGGCCTTAGGTCGATTGGCATTAGGAGCACACGGTAAAGCAATAAATGAGGCAGTGCCGGGAGACATGGGATGGGCATCCTTCGAAGTGAGAGAAGCACAGAGCAAAATATGTTTTGAAGAATGACTTAGAAACATTGATTACCAGAGATGGCCGGCCAAAGTGTTCCGGTATCTCTACATGAAAAGCTTGGACACACAGTGGAGGAAAACAACCACAAGGCTCAGGACAAAGTATATGAAATCTTGAAGTGCAGTGAAAACGACCAAGGCAATAAAAAATGAAGTGAAAGTAACAGAGACAGCGACCTGGAAAAAGAGGATGGATGCGAAGAAGTCCTTAGATATCTACAGAATCGGGAAGCAGGAGATCACAAGGGTAAAATTATTCGATAATACCAAAAGGGAGTGCATTGCTTTTCGAAGCCTGAGCGGGTTGCTTGCGCACAAAAACGCTTATCCGCGAGCCGCTAAAGAAAAAAACTATGTGCACGCTGCGAAAAGAAGCCAGAAACCATGCGACATATTGTAACGGAGTGTAAAAGTATCCGTCCAGTCCTCAGTGAGGGAGCCATCCAGCTTCCCGAGGCCCTTGGCTTTAAGGTTAGCGGAAAGGGCAATTGGACTGCAGTACAGGTTAGTAAAAGAAGGTTAGAATTTTTATGGGAAAAGAGCAGAGAACCATCTAAAAAGACATGCGGACAAAGAAGTCAGACTAGCACAAAACTTTCGTAGAAGTGTTATCTTTTTATTTTGATAATATTTTTTATTTATTTTTTTGTACTTTTGGCGATGCGACTGCACAGTGGCGTTACGACAAAGGCCGCTGTACAACGCCACCCCGTTACAAAGAAGAAGCCGCTATGCATCATCATCATCATCACCATCACCATAAGTGCCACAAGTGAAGTGCGTGTTCCACTCTTTTTTTTCTTATGCTGCCCGGATATTCTCATATGATGAGGAAAATGTTTCGCCCTAACGCCAGTAGCCTAGAATAGTCTTCTTTTATTTACAGTGTTCTCGATGTAATTCAACGGTTCGAGAAACACCCGTGCCGTAAGATAAATGCCAGCAGAGCATATGCCACGGCATTCCATTCGCCAACACGCGCCTGTGCATGTCACTCTGTTCAGTGCTGCTTCGCTGCTGTTTATTCTTTAAGTTGCTAGGGGAGCAAAAGTTCGCTCCTATAAACTTCTTTTTTCTTCAAGACAACTGCGTCGTCATTGGCAACAGGCCGGTACTAAGCACAAGAATATTTCTGATCTTGCAAAAAACAAAACAAAAAAAACAGCAGCCCACCAGTCTCTGCGGGCAATGGATACCTCTCTGCACCATCTTCGCAGCTATTGCAACGAGGCATTCCGGGACCACACGTACAAGGGTTAGAAAAGCATGAGCTTGCAGTGCGCCTTCACATAACGAAACAACACTCTACCTGCTGCTGCCATTTTCTGTCCACCAACTATGAATGAGTAATATTGGTAGTCGGTAACAAGCGTTACAAATTTGACTCTATCCAATTAGGCTGCATGCCAATGCCCTCACTAAACGAACTCAGAAGCGACGCATTTTAGTAGGTAATAAACGCACCTATTACCATATGTATAATAAATTGAGGAGGTTAACTAGCGAACCATTTAAATGACCATCCTACGCCAGGAATAAAGTGAAATGTTTTTACTTTATAAGCTTTGCTAGAAACAATTTATTGTTCTTTTCTTAGTCCCGGTAATATCATTTGGCTTGGTTAGATTTTATGTGAAATTCGTATCAGCTTTACTGGCTTATCAAAGAGTAACTTTAACGTCTTGCATTTGATTAGGTACGGTTTTTCAATCACGCAACACTCATTTGAAGCTGGGCGAAATGAAGTATAACGCCCATTACGTAAAAAATATGATTTTTGACCTGCTATAATCCTCGTGAGACCCGACGAACAACCTGCCGCGTGTAGTAGAAGAAAACGTGTACTTAAGGCCATTGGACACAGGAAATTACAATAAAAAAAGTTGTATTGATGTAAAATGTGACGTTGGACTACCATGGTGTGTGCATATATTGCACACAGGGATTCAGTGCACGAAAAAAAAACAATATCACATATTGCACTTAATAAAAGAAAAGAGTTCTCCAGCTGAAATTCTAGCTATGAAACTGCTTCAAGCAGTTTCTTGAGGGAAGTTAAACAAAAAAATGCGTCGCAGCGAGTGCACCGAAACTTCGAGCGTTGTGATCATCCGGGGTTACGGCACCGTGATGGCGACTTTGGTTCAGAAAGCTCAGGCATGTGTCTGGCGCCCGCTGTCCTGAAAGAGACAGGAGGCAATGGTGCTATCGTGGTCAAAGAGGAAGCATCTGGGAGGGGTGTTTATTGTTGTTGTTGTTCCTTAACATTGTAGGCGCATACCCGATCAGGGGATCGGCAAACAACAGTCGTGAAACCCAAAGGGATAACTGCTAGGTGGATGATTCCAGGAAAATTAGAAAAATTTGGAAGCTTTTTTCTTCTTGTGTTTGAGGAATCGAGTTTGGAAATTAGTCAATATTAAAATAAACAACGAAAGGAAGGAAATAAATAAATGAATAAAGAAAGAAGAAGAAGAAGAAGAAGGAGGAGGAGGAGGAGGAGGAGGAGGAGGAGGAGGAGGAGGAGGAGGAGGAGGAGGAGGAAGAAGAGGAGAAGATAGAGGACGAGGAGAGAGAGGAGGACAGGGAGGACGAGGATGAGGATGAGCAGGAGGATGAGGAGGCAGAATAATAATACAAAATATTCAGTAGAACAGTCGTGTCCCCTTCGTCTTCTGACATGTCGAGATCCGATGTGTCCTGAGAAGCAATGGCTTCAAAAATCGGCACGGCAGTTTTCATCCGCAGCCCTAGCACAGTCCAGAAAATCCGAAATTGATAACGTTGTATTATAAACCAAAAAAAGCTTATTTGGTAGAGATAAATATCAATTTACTGCCCGGTCATCGTAACAGTACATACAGCGCACACACTAGAAAATACCTAATACAATGTGCCTCGATCCCAGCGTGCATAAATTGTACACAAACGATTTCAGCTCGACAACAAACAAAATACACGTTTGCGCGAAATAAAATTGAGTTCTAGATGATCCCTACACATTCAAGAATCCATTCAACAGAAATTTCAAACCATTTCGCTAAGCGGTAAGAAAATACGAGCATCTTACTTGGCCGTGCCGAGTAGAACGACTCCATGGGAACGAAGGCCATCTTCAAAATGGCGCGCAAAAAAAAAACCGCGCAGTCGACTTCTCCCACTCTGCGCTAGGTGGCAGCACATGTCTGTGCAATCTTTGTACAGGCGGTCTCAGCTTCTACGGCTGTTTGAAAATCGCTACGGCGCTGAGAACGAGTGTGCAATATATTGTACACTGGGTCTCACGAGATATATTTGATCTGCATGTATTTGTAGGAAGCCATCAACCACTGATTCAAGTAACCTGCCCAAATCAGAACAAGTAAAACGCTCATAATCTCATATTCTGAGTAAAAAAAATTGATAATATTCGCTTGGTCAACAAGGAATGCACGCCAGTACGTCAATTTCTGCAAGCGTTAGCAAAAACTTCAAAACGTCAATCCCCACAGCCTACACACGATCTTTAAAAAGTAGGGGTGATGCCACGCGCAGCACATAAACGGCCGCACTCTTGTTCCGTACACCTCCGTAGGGCTCAACCGCAAAGTGCTGTTTACCCAAGCGCTTGTCAGACAGAATATCTGAACTTCTCCCTTACTGGTTTTTTTTCTGAAAATCTGTGTCACTGTGGCTGACATTTTTCGTCCACTGTCGAGAATGATGTTTACCTGGTATCGTCAGTTTATACAGGCATAAAAATACCGCTACGCTTCATTTCATACACACAATTGGTAGCGGCCGTAAATTCTCATGATTTGTACAAAATAATTCGGTTCTATTGAAGAACCAACAAACAACGAAAGTCGCGCGCTGGCAGAGCAAAAGAGATGGAGGTAGGCTCACTTCGATTGGCCAGAAAAGGGTTGCTCCCAGGCGTCTACGGCATCACCCCTTCGCTCTAAATTGACCCATTACTTTGGTCAAACCCTTATCAGTTTATGTAGGGCGTAGGGTACTGCCGACCTGGATCCGCAGAGCTTCCAAGAAGCAGGCGCATCTGCGGACATCTTCAAGAGCCGACTGATATAGCTTGCCGGTTTACGCTGTTTTGTCTTCTTGTTGAGTATGCTTCCGCATCTAGTCCCAGTCTGTGATGTGGGCTGTTCCCAGCTTGGCTCGGTAGTTGTGACCCCGTATCATGATTGGGACTACGCAATGATCGGATCCCAGATCCTCATTTTCGCATTTCCTTGTAACGTCGAGTGATCCGCTGAGCCACGACATGGTCCGGTGTTGTGCCCTAGATACACTGTTTCCTCTGCGTGTTGGTACCCCAGGTTCGTTCAGTAATGTTATATGTTGGTCGTTCATTGTCCTGACTAGAGCCTTTCCTTTCTTTGATTGAAACTTGTACTTCACAACATGTGCGCGGCGTGGAAGGCCCCAAGGATCAGGAGCGCTCTGGTTCCCGCAAAGTTCCTCACATCCAGCATGACGCGGTCAAGGTCGTATTGTTTTTGCAACGGTCTGAAGTAGACGCTCATGATAAATAGGTTACTTTTACTTCCAATTTCTTTTGCATGTATTTCAACAAGGGTATGTTGACATCCCGCTGGCGCTGTAAGGTGTTGGGTGGCTGCTATATGGTTCTCTAAAAGAAACGCCGTTGCCATTTTAGTGGGGTCGGTATATGTGACATACCCCGGGATCTTTGGAACTTCTCTTGTCTCTTGCAAGGCGAGGATGGCTGGTCGAATTTATACCGTCTTCAAGTGAAGTGCGAGTTCGATGTCCTTCTAACGGATGCTTCTGCAATTCCACTGGAAAATCTTTGTGGGCTCTCTACTGTCCTTCTAGTTACTGCTTCTGATGTTTGTGTTCGGTGTCATACTTGGTGAGGGTCTCGACCCGGTAGCGTCGTTTGGCTATCGCCTCTTTGAGTCTTCCTATGCGATCCCTTTTTTGCGATGCAGATTTTATCCTCATTTCAAGTGTCGAAACTCGTGACACGAGCCTCTCGTGCTTAGCCTCTAGCGTGTTCCGCCGGTCCTCGATTCACACCAGTGCCGTAAGGATGACCGTATCTCCATGTGTTAGCTGTTTGTTTCGCTCGGCCGGCGGCTGCGTGTTCTCTTCACTGGATGAAGCCTCTTCGACTCCCATAGCCTCTTGCTTTTGTTGACCTGGCGTATTGCCGAACGTCGGAGAGCGTGACCTCCTGCGGGGCATTTCTCGCGGGACCTCTGCCGCGGGGGAGGGGTGAAGATGAGGAATAAGAAACGTGAGGGAGCTTTTACTGCGCGCTTGTTTCTGGGGTTTTATCAAGCGGAATGGGTGAGACAAGGGGCTCTGAACTACGCCCAGGAAGTCTCCTCATGTTTCGCTGCAATTTCCAAAATTTAAGCCCAAGCCATTGACTGTTGCTGAAGATATTTCTTCAAGCGGAACGTCCTCGCACTAGCGCCTCATCGTGGCATAAATGGCTTCAGTAACGGCAGTGCCCGCATCCGCTATCTCTGCGGAGGACCATTCGATATCAAGAGGCGTAAACTTGCGACTCACAACCACAAGTTGACCACCAAAACCACATCGACGATACACCGGCAGATTATGGGGCACATTCAGAAGAGCCTGCTGGTGAGTTGATTACAAAGTACCGGTCACGCCGCCTTTGCCACGCTACAATCACGTCGCCCCTTCTCGTATGGCTAAGCAAAAGTTAAGTGTGCTATTTCGGCCTCTCAACAACATTCGCGTTGGTGATATCCCTCGCAGGGCACTCTCACGCCTTCTATCAATGATCGCACCCGAAGATACTATGAACTGGACTTACCTCGACAGCGATAAATCATTGTGCAAATTCAATAACAATCACGTTTTACAGTGCAGATCAGGCTGCTAACTTTGCAAACAGACCCAAATGATCATTGGAGACCGCAACATTCAGTTCGAGGTGAAGTTTTGCGTCCCCAAAGGTACATCCCGTGGCGTTATTCATGTTGATCCTGGAGACTCAAACGCAGATCTCCGTAGTTACACAACATGTGAGTCAGCCAATATTCCTGACATCCGCCGCCTCGGTAAAAGAAACTGCGCCTTGGTGACTTTCGATACTCTCATCCCGCCAAAAACCGTGCGTAATTTCACGAAACTATGCCCTGTAAAACCTTATGTACCGCGAACCCTGGTGTGCTACCACTGTCATCGCGACGGACACCTCCAGAAGCACTGTCCCAATGCCGCAGTGTGCTTCCGCTGTGGCAAAACCCGCAAGAGGTGCCCTACTGCAATATCTGCAAAGCGAATGGTCACACTGCGGTTGCGCGCGAATGTGGAACCAAAGGCACCCAAATACTGCGCTGGCGAGAAAATCGGAACGTTCGGGTTACCACGGGGGGTGGGGATGAACAGCCAACCACACGTATTCCAACGCTCAAGGCTGCCCCGTACTGCCAACATGGCAACATTCCAGCTGCATCGACATGATGACAAGACCATGAAGGGCTCTGGGACGGCACGGCTGTTACAGCATTTGCCTTCAGAAAGCCTCAGCCACTGCAATAAGCCGACGTACTCTGCCGTACTCCAAGACAGCAGCGCAGAAAAATTCCAAACCACCGAGGAAAAAGCGACCACGCTCTGGCTGCAATGAGACCCTTCTACATGTTTTGCCCGACAACATTCGCGCCCTACATGACCAGCTGGTTGTCTTGCAGCGCTAGTACAAGAAGGCCCTTGCCGAATATCAGAATTAGGAGGACGAGTGCCTCGGCACTATTGAGGAGCGCTGTCGCAGAATTCCCGCTTAACTCAAGTCTCGCCATCCCACTGGTCAACCGGATATGGTACCTTTCACTAAACAAGATGTGGAGGATATTTTGCCGAAGTAATTCAGAATTTCTACCCTACCAACGCGGCGTATCAGACGTACGCTCTGGCAGGTCATTGCAAGAGACCGCTGTGAACGCACCATCTGAAGGCGTGGTGTCTGAAGGCACCATGGCGCAGCCCCACCAGCATGTCCAAACTCTTGACGCCACCTCCACTGCTGCTGCAGTAGAACTGTCGCGGCCTACGCGCCAATGCTTATGAACTAAATGAACACCTGCACGGAATGCCAAACAAGCCGGTTGCTACGGTTGCTATTCTGCTGCAACAGACGCATGAAACTGGCCCTGGGATACGCGGTTACCGGGGATACGCCGCTCCGGCCATCCGACGGGTTCTTCCTCGGAGATCGGAATTAATAGGAATTCACACAAGAGGTCGCCGTTTACGTCTGGCAAGGTGTTCCCCACTGCCAAGTGCCTACAATGGAATTTGGTAGCGATGTACAGGAGGTGGTGGCAGTAAGGATTTCCCTGCGCCGTCAAAAGCTGTTAGTCGCGTCAGCTTACGTTCGACCTGCTGTTGGAGGTGCAGATTTCGAATGGATTCGACGCCTCTGTAGCCTCTACCCTAATGACATGGCAGTGATTGCAGGGGATTGTTAATGCGCTAAGCCCAACTTCGGGCTACCGCTGCTCATCTGTTCGGGGTCGCAGTCTGGAAAAGGCGGCCGAGGATGGCGACCTGGTACTGGTAAATAATTTAACAGTGGCAACCCGTCTAGGCTCAGGACCCCGTCAACGAGACACAATTCTAGATTTGACATGGCCCACTACTAATGCGGTAGCCAATTGGTGGTGCGAAACCTCTCCATGGGTAGTGACCACTACCCTCTATGGATTCAGCTCAGCAGTTCTACGTGCCACATAGCCTACGAAGCAACTCTGGTTTACAGATTGGCAACATTTAGGAATACTTCTAGCAGAAACACCACCCCAGATATTCCACCAGCCAGGCGATACTCCTACGAATGCCCTGGTTTGGCGCATTGTTGAGGCAGCTCAAGTAGCTTCTCAAACTTTACAGACACCGCCGGATGCACCAGTTCCAGACCGCCACCTCATTAGTTTGTGGCGAATTCGAATCACTTTACAAGAGCGCTAACGTGCTGGATGCCGCACTTGTTCAAATCTCGTGCGAATGCGCCAACACAATGCCAACATTCGGCGTCACACGAGGCAACTTGCGATGAACCACTGAGAGGAGCATTGCGCTGCGTTTCCTCACTGAAACGCAGCTCAGAAGCTGTGGGGGAATGTTCCAGGCCATCAATGGGGGCACGAGCTTTCAGGCTACAGTCCCGGATGTGCTTCCGCGCACCGGAGCCGCTCAGAGTTTTCCGAACGAGAAGCTGCAAGGACGTTCTTCCCGCAGCCATCCTCTACGCCACCCAGAACATTTACTTCTCGGAGCCGGTAGACGAAAAAGACCCCCTTGAGGTGCCTTTACTATATTGAACTTATAAATGCCTGGAGCAAGTAAACGTGCGCAGTGTGCCTGGCAAAGATGGCGTTACTTGATCAATGCTGCGGAATGTAGATGAACAAACTAGATGCGACATACTGGAACTATTGAATTCCATTTGGGCCTCAGGACACCTGCCAGAATCATTTAAAGCACGCAGTCGTCACACCCATTCCTGAGGCTGGGAAAGATCCATCCACGACATCTAATCTACGTCCCATCTCCCTGACATCGAATTGTGCAAATTACAAATTGAACGAATGGCCGCTACCCTACTCATCCACTACTTGGAAGAAGAAGCTTTCTTTTTCCACCCCGCGCAGACTGGATTCAGAACCAATCTCGCAACGCATGACAGCATCCACCTCCTTCGGCGGGTACTCTGGCGTACACGACATCATAAACCACACATCTTGGTGGCTGTAGACTTTCGCAAGGCTTTCGACACCGTCTCCCACCACGCGGTACTACAAGCCCTTTGCAAAGCTTACCCAGGTAAAAGGATGAGGAATTTAGTGCAAGCCTTCCTGGCAGACAGGACATTTGAAATACGCTCGGGACGTGTGAATACCCAACCTTTCAAGAACACCTGCGGGGTACTACAAGGTGCCATAATGTCCCCGATATTATTCAATATCGTAATGGCAAAGCTAGTCAAGGGCGTTACTGCCGTCACAGGGGTTCATGTCACGGCGTACGCTGACGACGTGACCATTTGGACGGAGGCCAACGATCGCCCTACGACTAATACCGCGGTACAGCGCCTGCAAAATGCTTCGACACATTCACGGCCCTTCTGATACCCACTGGCATGGAGGTGTCAGCAACAAAAACAAATTACTTAGCTGTGCGCGGCAAAGCCACTAATCGTGAGCGTATTCATTTAACTATCGCTGGGAAACCCCTCCAGCCAGCTCCAGGTGGTTGGATCCGCATACTGGGTGTTCCGTTTCATGAAAATGGGGGAGCTCAAGAGTGGCTGAGACAGCTCAAACTATTGTGGCGACGTCTCCTACACATTGTGCGTCGCATCTATGGCATTTTCGGCGGTGCTTTACAAGATATCGCTCGACGCCTAGTACAGGCAGTGCTGGTATCTAGAGCGGTCTACGGCGCCATGTGTTACGATCGAACGAAGCACCAACTTTACCAGCTGGAGCAATTGTATTGAAAAGCGCTTAGGGCTATTACTGGCCGGACCCGTCACACTCGCGTCGAAAAGCGGTACCGTTATTCTGGCTTGCCCACGATTGGGGATACCATCTCTGCCCGCATAGCAGGCGCCAACGACCGTCGCCGCTTGACACTGCAGGGACGCTGCCTGCTACGTCACGACGGTGCGCGACTACTAGTTGAGCCGCCCATCCATCCGCACGTTCGCCCATGGGAGGACGTGCTGATTACAGAACGGCGACCAGCACCCCAAAACTGCTCGTGCTACTAATGCGGCGCAACGTGCAACACTGGTGCAGACCACCGCAGCCACCGACGCTGCGGATCCGCGGACATTACGTGTGTACGTGGACGCCTCCTGGCAAGCTCGCACGGCCGCTGTGGTACTTGCAGCTGTAGCGGCAGACAGCAATGAACGCAGCGTTACAGCCTACATCGTCGATTCCATTCCGGACAGCACCAACCTTGAGCTGCGCGCTATTCAACAAGGCCTACGCCTAGCACGTTCCGTTCTGCAGGCATGCAGTCAGCGCGCGTACCACCATGTGCACATTTTCACGGACTGTGCCGAGGCCTTACGTTCCCTTATAGGAATTCCACGGAAACACTCTGCAGCACACTGCATTAAACGATCATGCAGCTCCCTGCACAACACCTTCCACATGCCCGTAACAGTACGATGGAATCCCTGGCCATTGAGGGCATCGTGGTAATGAAAGAGCCCACCGGCTGGCGAGTGAGGCATCGTCGTCGTACCGCCGTCAGCCCGAGGAGACCATTGCCAGCGGAGCTTACTTTGATCCTGACGGGAGTGCCAGCGTCGCCGACAGGCCCGGCGCCTTCACCTCCATTCATCAGTACCCCAGAACCCGCATCCTCTGCCTCCGGGATTTGCTCGTTGTGCCCAGGAGTTTCTCAACCGGGCCCGTTGTGGCTTCCCCATAACCGCCGACATCGTCGCATGGTGGCGGGGACGGCACATTCACTTTGAGCCCCCGGGCAACGAATCCCGACAAGGCAACAACATACCGCCGGCAGGTTCTCCGATGTCAACCTCGGCGGTAAACTCCCCGTTCTTGTAGACCTCGCAGGACTTCAACAGGCCGGATCTGCTCCCAGTTCCTCCCCTTTTCTCTTGGACCCCCATGTGCTCTGCTACGCATGCCATGGCACATCGAAACCTGACCTTCCGCACCTCGTCTGGTCTTGCCCGGGCCTTGCCGTGCTTCGCGCCCAACACCGCCCGCCGTGGGTTCACTCATACGAAGAGTGGATTCGGCCCTTTTGGCGCGTCAAGGACACCTTGACAGCACTTTGGAGCTTCGTCTGTGCGGCCTGGATGGCTGGACATTACTTGCGTCCTTCCTGCCCTCCCCATTCCCCAGCGGCTTCGGGCCATTCTTTCTTAATAAGTTTTCTTCCTTCCTTCCCCCTGGTGCTACTACTGTCTCTGCACCCTGACCAGATTTTGCGACCTGCTGTTCTATCTTCTTTATGAGATCTTTGAGTTGAGAGTTCTGCTCTTTGATTTGTGCATTCTGTTTTGCGTTGGTTTGTTTTAACTCTGCCATCTCTACGTTTTCTCTAGTTGTTGACTGAGGAGGGAAGAGGATAGGTTAAGAGAGGGAAACTCAGATTCGAGCATTTGAGCTGTGTAAGACCCACTAGCCCAGCCCACCTTTTTGGTCGCTGGTCCGCGTTGATCGCCGAGTCGTCCCCTGGAACTCGAACGCTGCCTCCGCCCTCGCCATCCTTTTCCGTCGGTTGTTCCCGCGCTGGTCCGCAGGTCCGCCCCGTGGTCTCGATCTCCCTCTGGCGTATTGTCCGGGTCCGCTCCGCGCCGCGGACGCCGGTCGGCCAGCCGTCTCCCAGCCCCTTTCCCAGTCGGTGTCGCCGTCCTTCAAATTGGAGCGCTCCTTGTGGCCATTCGCGCTGCTCCGTCCTCTCGAGTGCGGCTCCCGGCTTGCTCTGCGCTCTCTCTGCAGCGGGGAAAGTACTCTCCACATTCTTCCGCTATAAACCGTTCATGCGGCAAAAAGAGTAAGAAATCGCGTTCAATGACCTCTGAAACCGACAAAAAATGGCGGCTATACTTGGTTCTCTAATTTCAAAGGACGGCCATATAAAGATTCCCGCACAGGTACCCGTAATGTCGTTCTTGGCGCTGTCGTCGTTCCCTGGCAGACGACAAAAGCAGACGACAATTATCCTACTACACTGAAGGAGTGCCTCGAAGGTTCAGTCGTCAGCAACTTACTTCCGCCCAACCTTGCCGTAGGCGTTCTCAGCTCGTCAGCGAATGCCACTTGTTTATGCTGGCTGGGAAACCTGCAGGAACCACCTTGGTGCCTGGCTAAATGGATACTCCCGCTCAATGTCCAGTAGGCCGGGAACAAGGAATACGTAACATGCGCTTTCTTAGAAAATTTGCAATTCAGTTTGACGTTATATTCATAACGGAAACATGGTGAAGCATGGTTATGAAGTATTGCGCATGCCCGGATACACCTCTTTTTTCTTGAATCGGCCTGGCAAAGAGAGTGGGAGATTCTTGCTATTATCAAGACGTGAACTTGAATGTGAGCAGCTGGAAGAATTTTCTTTAACAACCGAATATTATGAAGTGCTTGCTTTGCGATGTGACGCATCGGTGTTTTGTGTCATATATCGCCCCCCCCATCCCCCCTTCCGGAAATGCTACTAATTTTTTCACTTTTATTAAAGGGTATTGAAGTTGCGGAAACTAGCATAGGCTCAACATAATGGCGGGAGCAGTGGTGGCGTAGAGGTAGAGCATCTGCCTCGCGTGCAGGATCGTGGTTCGAATCCCGGTGCCGGGCAATTCCAACCGAATGTAAAAAAAAAAGATCTGCGTATTTATGGAATTGCAGAACTAGGCTTGGCGTGCGGCCTGACCCGGCGACCATTGCCGGTAACGCACTCCCTCACCAGAGCAGGATTGCCATCCTGGTGTAGTAAAGGCTACAACCTCCCATTATAAGCCAATTGACCCACGGCCCTCAGTCTCCAGTGGCTGCGAAGCAACTGATCACGGTGGTGGTCAGACCTGTGACGAAGCAGAGGGTGCTAAGAATACCTGGACCCGGACATTCCGCCATTGGAATTTGAACCGGGCAACGTTTAACACGAAAACCTTATTGGATGTTGTATAGAGGTGTTCGAGGAATTAAAGGGCATAAGTTGCATGTCATAGGGCTTAGTGAGGTTAGAAGGACTGGTGAAGCCTTTACGGTGCTGAAAAATGGACACGGCTTATGTTACCGTGGTCTAGTGCACAGAAGAGATTTGGGAGTGGGATTTCTAGTGAATAAACGCATAGCTTTCAACATAGATTTAAACTGGGAACAGCGCTTTAAACGAGGACAGCGAAGAAGAAGACACAGACGCTAGCGCTCACTATCAACTGAGCAATATTTCATTGCTTGCGGAAAACCGCTCCACTTGCGTGTCCAGGCTTGCGTGTTCAGCCTGGACACTGGTCGCAGGGTACCCACAGGCGTTGGTCCTTGGAATTGCGGAAGCGCTCCTGAAGAAAGTCCGCTCGACCCACGAGACCCAAGAAGACAAGCGGAGAAAAGCCCCTAAGCGTCATACCGTACATCCACAAGGTATCCCACCGGATCAAAAAGGTGGCTGAAAAAGCAGGTGTGCGGACAGTGTTCTCGGCCCCGAGAAAACTTGGAAGTTTGTGTGCTAAGGTGAACTCGCCAGGGCGCAAAAATGTTGCGATGCATGACAAAGCACGCGAAGCGCTTCGTGGCTTGCCGCGACAGCGTCGTGTACGAGGTGCCCCTAGCATGTGGTCGTGTGTATGTGGGGCAGACCGGGCGTTGCCTGAACGAGCGCCTAAGGGAGCATGCGTACTCCCATAAAACCCGCACAGGAAGCAACTTGGCAACGCACTGCAAGGCCTGCAAGGCCTGTAAGTGCTCCCCGCGTTTGGAAGAAACTAAGATACTCAAGACGTTTCGCGACACACGCGCACGCGAAATCTACGAGGCGTGGCACATCGCCCAGCGTGGCGAAGAATGCGTGAGCACCCCTTCCGTAGCTCTGTATCAGAAAGAACTTGTGTACTTGAACATGTAATTTCGAGTTATCTTGGCATAGCAGATGCCCTGTAGTTTGTTTGTGTTTTGCTTTTTCTTTTTCACGCATGTGACGTCATTGCATTCTTCCTTTATATTTCCGCAAGCAATAAAATATTGCTCAGTTGACAGTCAGCGCTGGTGTCAGTGTCTTCTTCTTCGCTGTCCTCGTTTAAAGCGCTGTTTCCCAGTTTAAATATGAACCAACTAGCCCAAACACAAACTTTAGTTAACTTTAGTTTTCAACATAGAACTATACTATATTAACATAACAGGGACGCAGGTCTTGTAATTAGGCTTAAAAAGAGGTACAAACTGAAGGTTGCACAGGGCTACGCGCCCTCATCCAGCCACGGCGATCAGGTAGAGGACTGCTTCTATGAAGATGTTGAATCGGCAATGGCTAAAGTAAAAACACAGTATACCGTAGTTATGGGGGCTTCAATGCTAAAGTAGGCAGGAACCAGGCTGGAGACATTGCAGTTGGGAGCTATGGGGACCTATTAGTCGAGTTCACAGAACGGAATAACCTACGCATAATGAATACCTTCTGCAAACGGGTGAGCTGAAGTGGACGTGGAAAAGCCCGAATGGGGAGCATAAAAATGAAATAGACTTGAAATGAAATGAAATAGACATAATATGCGATAAAGCTGGTGTCGTGAAGAGTGTGGAAGTGCTCAGAAGAGTAAGCTGTATTCACCACCGGATGGTAAGATCTCGAATTAGGATAGATTTGAGGAGGGACCGTAACAAGCTAGTACGAAAGAAACCGATTAATGAGCTAAAAGTAAGACGTAAAGTAGAAGAATTCAGGATCGCGCTGCAGAAACAATAGTCAGCTCTTACCGAGGAAGCAGAGTTTACGACACAGGAAGCCAGCGACAATCTTACACGCAATTATCACGGAGTGTGCAGTAAAAGTCGAAGGCACGATGGCTAAATAGGATACGGGTAATATTTCGCTGGAGACGAAAGATTTAATTAAGAAAACGGAAAACCATGAAAATCTCCACTGCTGCTGACAGAATAGAACTATCAGAATTTTCGAAGTTAATCATAAAATGTAATACAGCTGATATACGGCAGTAAGATATGGAGAGGATCGAATACGCTGTAAATAAAGGAGGTAGCCTGAAATCAGTGAAGAGGCGTCGTGGCGCGGGGAAAAATCAGATGTATGCACTTAAAGACAAGCAAAGCAATGTCATCACAAATAGGCATATAAATATACAGCAGCCGGGGAGTTCTATAGAGATCTGTTACAGTAGCCGGGACATCCAGGATAATGCCGAACGAGAAAGTAGTTCAGAGGAGAAAGATATCCCACCAGTAACGACCGAAGAAGGAAGGAAGGCTTTGAAAGGAATGAAAGGCGACAAAGCACCTGGCATCAGATTAACAGCAGACCTCTTGATGGGTGGCAGAGAAATTGTACTGTAAAAACTGGCAAACCTGTATACGCAATGCTTAATGACCGCAAGTATACCGGAGTCTTGGAAGAACGCGAACATCATCTAATTCATAAGAAAGGCGACATGAAGGACTTAAAAAATTACAGTCCGATCAGCTTACTGTCACTCGTCTACAAGGTACGTACCAAGGTAATCGCTAACAGCATTTCTTCAACCTTAAATTTCAGTCAACCGAAAGAAAAAGCAGGGTTCCCCAAAGGCTATTCAACAATGAACCATATTCACACGATCAATCAGGTGATAGCGAAGTGCGTTGAGTATACTGAACACTTATATATAGCCTTCATAGATTATGAGAAAGCATTTGACTCGGTCGAAACCTCAGCAATCATTCAGGCATTACGGAACCAGGGGTAGATTATGTAGGGGTAGATTATGTAAGAATACTAGAGGATATCTACAATGGGTCCACAGCTATCATCATCCTCCATAAAGATATCAGTAAAATACCTATAAGTAATGGCGTCAGAGAAGGATACACAATCTCTCCAATGTTATTCGCAGCATGTTTACAAGAAATATTCAGAACGTTAGATTGGGAACAGGTGGGAGTAAGGGTTAATGGAGAGTACCTCAGTAACCTCAGATTTGCTGATGACGTTGCCTTGCTAAGTAACTCGGGGGACGAATTCGAAAGCATGCTTACCACACTGGACTGAGTGGAACCGTGGGCCTGAAAATTAATACGCAGAAACTAAAGTAATGATCAATAACCTCGGAACAGCAGAGCGATTTCAGATAGGTGGCGCGGCAGTGGAGGTGGTAAGTGTATATATCCACTTTGGCCAAGTTGTGACCCTGGATCTCAACCATGAGGCAGAGATAATTAGAATGATAAAAATTGGGTAGAGTGCATTCGGAAGGCATTCTCAGATAATGAATGACAGCCTACCATTGTCCCTGAAGAAAGTGTATGACAGCTGCATCTTACCGGTACTCCCCTACGGGGCAGAAACCTGGAGGTTCACTAAGAGGGTTCAACTGAAATTGAGAACGGCTCAGCGGGCGATGGAGCGGAAGATGATAGTTGTAATATTAAGGGACACGAAGAGAGCCGAGTTCCTCTGAGAACAAACGCGTGTTAAGTACATATAAGTAGAAATTAAGAAGAAATGGACGTGGAAAGGGCATGTAATGCGAAGGCACGATAACCATTGGTCATTAAGGGTAACAGAGTGGATCCCTACAGAAGGCAAGCATTGCAGGGGGAGGCAGAAAGTTAGATGGGTAGATGAGATCAGGAAGTTTGCGGGGGTAAATTGGTTGCAGCTAGCACAGGACCGGGGTAATTGGAGAATATTGGGAGAGGCCTTTGCCCTCCGGTGGGCGTAGATAAGCTGGTTATAATGACCATGATGATGATGATTCATGTCGGTAACATTAACGTAAACCTTCTCAAACCTTCCTCAATTATAAAGAAATAGGTCCAATTATACAAAGTACTGCGTATGTCTGATACGTGAACCTCCTGGTATCACAGAAAAAAACAGCAACACTCCTCGACACATTTATCACCAACGCAATAGAAACCCAGGCGTGTGGAACCGTCGCCGCTCATATCGGTGATCATCTTCCAATACACTTATTCATGTATAATCTAACGCCCAAGACGAAGTAAAACCAGCAGTTGCTATCTAAACGTGTTAGAGAATATTAAAAAATATACGCTACAAAAATGTTAGCGCGAACTTGATCAATCGCTTGGGACGACAAATACGCATACAGTGAAACCTCGATATATCGAACAGCGCGGTGCCCGCGAAATAGTTCGATATAACCAGAATTCGATATATATAATCACGTAAGGCAACGCGTCATAAACTGGTACAAATCAATAAATGAACGAATTGTGCAGTAAATACTCACTTGGTGCTTCAAAGTATTTATTCTTTTGGCTTAAAGTACTGCAGCAGGGTAGCCTGGCGTGTTATACACGACTTCCTCAACGTAGTCCAAACGTTCCACAAGCGACAGGCCGGTGCCTTCTATAGCGCTGCAGTAGCGGTGCGGTAGGGCCACAAACCGCTGAAGCCTCGGTCGAAGTCGGGAGCGGGGCACTATCAGCGCTTGCGGGTACAACCTCAGCAGCGTCTTCGTTTGTGCGCTCAGTAGTAACCTCCGTTAGGATCTCCACGCCCGTCAACTCCGCCGTCGTTCCGGTGCTGTCGTCACCGCCAACTAAGTCATCAATGCACATGCTTCGTGGCTCAGCCCCAACAAAGCGCTCCAGCTGGCCCAGGTTTCTTCAAGCTCGCATTCTTCTTTTGCACCGTCCAATTCTGCTTCGGTGCAACCGATGCGCAGCAGTCGGGAACGCCCATCGCGCCACCGCTATCCTCGAGGGTACTGCGGGATAGCCCGCCGCCTGTCAACAGAGCGCGAGCGGTCTGGGCAGTCTGGGGTGGCGGAGTTCGATATACCCATTTCATGTCCGTCCCAGTTCGAAATAAAAAATTAAAAATGCATGTGATTTCCCGCGTGATATAGAAAGTGTTCGATATAGGCAATAATTCGATATACCCGTGTTCGATATATCGAGGTTTGACTGTAGTTAACCCAGATGAGTCACATGCAGCCTTTCTGAGAAATTTAAAAAGTATAGAAAGGGTGTTTCGATAAGAGAAAGGAAACAACAATGTAAGCCACGAAAGCAGGGATATCGAAATAATGTTAAAAAAGCAATATTATCTAAAGACATAATGTATAAAATAATAATAAAAACAAGAAAATAGGTACACTCAGGATATTTAAAGCTTACGGAAACAAGGCTAATCGATAAAACACAGCGGTAAGGGGGCGTACATGCACACCTTATTCAATGAAGATGTAATTAGAAAAATTAGACACTGTTTAAAAACACTTCAACACTTATTAACCCCAACATAACCCCAATTGCGATAAGGTTAGTGTAAAGGCAACATAATAGAAAGTACAGAATTAGCAGACACTGAATGACGTCTTTGTGTCTTCTTCCGAACATTCCTCATTCTGGGAGCTGTACGGATTACACGGGATGGAAAGTCGTTACGGCGACTTTTATACCCCGTGGGACAATTGAAGTGAAGGAAACGCTCCAGCTGCTAAACAACAGCAAAGGCTGGGATATGATGAGCTGCCAATACCTCCGTGATGCATGTATCCGGTGTAATTGCACCTCTGTTGGAAAATATTGTTACGGAGAAAATGTGGTCTTTCAGGTAATCAAAAATGTAC